>JAMKCH010007474.1:0-62417 GCA_023653785.1 Ophioderma brevispina | reverse complement strand
GTTGTTGAAAAAGTATTACCACACTATTTGGTCAACCAGCAAGGGTATTCAGAAAAAGGCTATAGTGGTTATACAAGCTTAATTGAGATTATTAGCCGTGAACATTACAGGTAAACTTTCAGCTTTTGCTTTTGTTTGAGGAATAGGAACATTCCGTTCAAAATTTATCAGAGATATGGGTTTTTAAATTTATCTATTCAGAGATATGGGTTTTTTTTTTTTTTTTTTTTAATAAAACAGCAAAAATCAATACACAAAAGGGTCAATTTCAGGTGTACAAGGGATTAATATTCTAAAGATGCTCCAATTTGAATAAAAAATTTGCAAATTATTGGTGGAGTTCAAAGGATTCCAATAAGGAATAGTGTTAATCTTGATAAATGGCTTCACCCCCAAAACCCCCATCTATAAAGTTGCGATTATAATGAATTTAATGTTTTAATTTGGAAAAAAGCTGTAATATGTGATCATAATTTTGCTTTAATAAACTACAGGGTGAGCACTCTTTTACATACAAATGTTACAAAATGCATCATGAGGCGAGATTTGCTGTGTTTTTAACAACCGATAAAAATTTGAACGGAATGTCCCACTTTACCTCAAAAAAAAAACAACAAATGACAGGGTGAGGCGTTCACATACAAATGTATCCAAACATGCATCAAATGAGCGAGATTGGCTTACTTAAATCAATCATAAAATTTGAACGGAATGTCCTATTTACCGCAAACAAAAGCAGAGTGAAAAGGTATACTTTAATGTAACGCTATAAATCTCAATTAAGCTTGTAGACTCAAATTTTCAATTTGAAAACATTTAGACCCCGCCCCATATTAACGGTACGAGGATGATATATACACACATCGGACAAAGACTTGACGAAAGGCATGTGTTTGGGTGTGTGAGGGCATGGCTCGGAGTTCGCACCTCAGGCACAAAAACCATTATTTACGGATAACTTCAAAATTTGGAAAGTTTCCTCGATTCCCATCTTTGTAACAGCCATATTGATAGCGCCCTCTTTTGATGGGAGCTTTTAAAGAGAAAACATATCTTCAATATGCTTTTGTGTTTAAAATAATCTCTGGTTTGGACACCACATGACGTCACGTCGGTTGATAATAATCGGCGGCACGGCACTCACTGTGTTGTTTTTCCGTACGTACATATAAAGGCGACTTATAGCAACAGGCAGTATCTCCCAAGACTGTCGTTGTCCACATGACGTCATATAGTGAGAAAACACAAAGTATTATGGTGAAGCAAAAAAGTGAATTATTTTTCAACATTCTTGCAAATATTCTTTAGCAAATACAAGGATTTTTCATACGTACTTTGGTCTAGCTACTACGTAATTGTGCAAAAAGTTGTTTTTATGATGGTGTAAAATTCGAAAACTTTGAGGTCACGTGACCCCGAAACGGCTGATAGCCCCAAGAATTTTTTTCTTTTAAATTAAAGAACATAATCTAAATATCATTTCCTCATCTGCACAAAACCAACAATTCACCGTTTTGGATGCTATGATCTGTTAAAATTGGGTCTAAAAAGTTGGGTTTTTTAACATTCCAAAAATGCAGTATTTCAACATGGCAACAGGTGGCCAAAATGGCAGCACTGGTGAACAATTTTTCGTTCACATGCTCTGAAAGGATATGGCTACGCAAATATTTATTTGTTTGGTAAAAATGTTTCATAGTCTGTCATTACCAGTGCATTGAATTTTGCATATTTTTCACAATGAAAAGTGTCATTTTAGGCCTATTTCTTGTTACTGGGGCACCATAACAACAATTGACTGTTGCCATGGAAACAGACATCTGCTGAATTTTTAAATATTGTTTCAGTAGGTTTGGGCCAATGGCCTATCATCTGACAAGTTTTAAAAAAATCTATTTTTTTCGTGTCCAAAACCTTGAGGATCTACGAAAAATTGGGTCTTAAGCATCAAGCTTTTGCACAATGCCGTCATCTACAAACACTCTGCTTGAATATATACATGTAGTGAACTTTATACAACCCCCGTTATACCTTGCTATTAAAGGTGCAACGAAAGATTTCAAGTCATCCACATTTTTGTGATATGTAGTAATTTCAAATAAATTAGACACTCAATAGATTCCCTGCCTTTTATTTGGCTGCAGAACAAAAGGTGATTTGTATATGTTTATATTTCAATAGAAAACATAGGCAGAATTTCCTATTTGCTCCTATAGGAAATTAGACATTTCACATTTTTTGTTCCAAAGAAACCATTCTCAGCTTAATCCTTTCAGAAGGGGATATTTTTGATAGAAATCTTTACACCAGTGCAAAAATCACAATTTTCACACTTTGAGGGACACCTGTTATTTGAAATCTTTCGTTGCACCTTAAATGCCAACGCAAAAGTTGTTTTGTAAAAATGTGCAAGAGAAAATGGTTGAAGTAATCTATATTATTATACCAAATCCATGGAATGATTCGATGTTATAACCGCGAAATAACCACGATTCGCACTCCAGAGACAAAAATGTATACATACTAGTTTTTCGCTCTCAGTCACATATATGTTTTTATTATTCTCTCCATCCAGAGACCCTGAATAGTCTAGTCTAAAGCAAGATCAAATTAGAGTCACCGGTATGGTAACTTACACCGGAGTAACTAGGACATCCACGTTTTTTTATGAAGTAGCTAGCACACTTTGTTGTTGGCATACCAAGGGCCATACGCAGATTTTTTTTTTAAGTGGACCTTTTTGGGTAAAATTTGACATAACCCCGCTAACATATACCCTGCAAATGATAAGACTAAAAACAACGTAATGAGGACGAAATCGGATATTTTAGTGATTACTGTCCGTAAGGATACTTACTACTGCACGTAATTGAAAGGAGATTCATATCTTTGAACACTTGTCGTTTATTTCCTTTGTGTCAACTCTTCACTTGGAAAACTTCCTACATTTTTAAGCTATTTTTGCAAATTTTAAATATTTTGACTATTTTTGGTGGATCACTGATAGCTTATATTCGTCTCAGCTGATAGTGTCTTTAACAACGAATTAAAACGTGCTCAAAATACCAAGTTGTTGTAATTTTCTGCGATGTTTTCTGGGTGCCATACAAATTCTCTTCTTACACATGGTGTCAATATCGTTATTTGCTAGTTCTGTCTATAAAACAACAATTTAAAAAAACCTATATACGTTGGTTATATCACAAAATAATTTCCCTCTCTTATACAGTATTTTTAAATATTTTCTGATACAATACTTGCAGAAAATGTTTGATTGGAGATGAAAAGGAGATGGATTCAAAAGCTAGCTCTATATGGATGGAAAATCGTAATGACTAGAGTGCATTTGTATAAAGCAAAAATATAAAAGTGAATTGAAAAGAAACAATCACTGTTCGTTGAGCAAAATAATTAGTAGAGTTCATTTACCCAACAGTGATTAAGTTTTACTTAACTTTGTCTAAGATTTTACTCAACGTTTGTTAGTGTTGATGATGGTAAAAAGTACAGCGAATACATCAAAGATCACGTTAGAGTTCAATATACTCGTCTGTTTGATAAATCCGTGTTATAACAAACACAAAAGGTAGAAAATCCCGAAAGGCTATTTAAAACGTAGTAAGCGACGACGTAAAAAACCTTTATTTAATGTGATTTAGATTTGATTGCGTTTGACATGCATTTTCATTATTTCCGAATGTGCGTTAGAGGATAAGATCTTAACGATGTGATTATATTTTATCCTCTTGGAGCAGTGTATTTTGAACCCAAGCAAAGAAATGTTTAAGGCATACCGAGTGTTCGTAAATCCTTTAATGGCGGTTGTAAGTTGGCGGTCTTTTGACTAACGTTCATGATCTGATTTTATAATCTAATGCGGAGGTGTAAATTCTTGCTGACTAGCATGTTCTATACGAAAATCAACATAGTCGTGCAAATGCTGACGAGACGCGTCTCAGGAAACTGCATCATCCAAGCATTGACTTTGTCGAAGATTGAGCAGGACGTATACTGTCCCGGGAAAGTGTGTTCAATTGCAGTGTCAAATGCAGCCTGAGTATACTTGGTACTTTCTTTACATTATTAACTTGTATGGCTCGCACTCTTTTTTAAAACTTGGTGTTTTTACGTTGCAACGTTTTTTTTTGGTAGATTTCCTTTATTTTTTTGGACCAATTAAATAGCTGGGGGCAAGTAAGCCATTGTTCAATTGCAAGTAAATCTTGTTTCTAGGACGTGTTATAATCCACTTCAGTTGAGTATGTGGATTATTACATACGTTGTATATTGTATCGCTGTTCGAACATGAATATTTCCATTTAACTATAAGGAAAAAGAAAAGGTTGGGAGTATTGGACAATGTTTTATTATTCGAAGTCAACTTGTTTTTCAACGGTATATTCCGGTACTGTTTTGGTTGTCTATAACTGCGTATTAACCTTGCTTAATAAACTATGAAGAGTGAAGTCCATGGGCTATCAAAATTAGATTTTATATAAATTTATTATACTTGAAAAATAAAACGTTTAGTGCTTTTTTGTTGACATATTCACTCCTTCAGTTACTAGGAGATTTTCATATTGTAAGGTTTTCTTGCTACAATTTAAGGCCTTTTTTCATAAAAAAAAATAGAATTAAAAGGCAGAAATTATGGAAATGTATTTTTGTTGATAACACTTTTTTTTTACGTTTTAAAAAAGAAACATGAGTTTACTGCTTTACATTCAGTAAGACGTATTGGACCAAGGGACCACGTATTCATTCTATTGCCATTAAATTAAGGAACTGCATTTAATTTCTACATAAGCCTTAAAATGTATACAAGAGCCACTCAGCATCACTAGTACGTTAAAAACAGGTAAAAACTGGAGAGTAGGGGGGGTAAGTGAGGAGGTCCAAGATCCTGGCAAAGCGCGTAAAAAGAACCCTGAAAAAGCCCGTACAATTATTAGATTTATTATACTTCCATTCCGCTTTCAATTGTCTAACCAAACTTAAAGAGAATGTCGACCGAAAACGAATACTGGCATAATTTAATATGCCGAAGTGGGTGGGGCCACCACCGGACTCGACCTGAAACAAACAGACTATCCAAAAGTAAAATCCAATAATGTCTATCGGTTACACCGCTGCGCCACGAGGAAGCTTGTAGCATAAGATTCGATTTGTTTGTATATGCTAATACTTGGGTCAGTAGTGATGTTGAAACAAAAGAATCCCATAAACATCATTTTCTTGTTTTCTTTGTAGAAGTCACTTTTTTCCAATTTTACTAGAAAGGCACACAGAGAATACATAGAATCATGGTCTAATTTGGGCCAATATTCATTTCGTAATAAATGCTGTAGGGCTGTGAGACCGTTTTTTAAGTTTCCTATTGCCACTAATTATCGTTACAACTGACCGTTTGAAACATTTCTAATTTCCTAAATTTCAAAATATTTCACTTTTCTTAATTCATATCTTGCTCATGAAAGTGTGTCACACATACTTTTGAGGTTGAAATACATGCTGTGCTTCTGTATTACGAGTGTTTTAAGCGATTTGTTAGATACTCCCCCTAGTGGTTTTTACTCGTCAAACATGCGTCCAACACGGGAAGTTTGTTTCTGTTATATACTCACAATGTTTTTCGCTTGTATCGTTGGCGTTCTGATGTTTTTTTGCTGTTTTTTCTTGTTTTTGGGTTGGTATTTTTAAAACTTGGTGACACACTACCGTGTGTTTAAATTTTTGGCTGTTTTCTTGGTTGTTTTGGGTTTATTTTTAAAACTTAGTATCGTGTGGTTTTATTTGCAACTGTGTCCTTTGAATTGTTTTATAATTTTATTGATTGTATCGTAAAAAATGGTTGTATTCAATATTGCTGCATAGTTTAAATAACAATTACCCGCCCATTAATCTTCATCTTGGCGCGGATTTGCCTCTCACTGTCAGAATCCTCTGCTAATTTCAACAAAACTTTTTCAAATTTCAAGGGCAACAGATGTTCTCTTGAATCCCAATAAGAGCTCTTCAATTTAGGAGGTGTCGCACTGCATTTGTGCCAATCAAAGGCCTGTAATTTGTTCCAAACTGCCAAATCCAATGATTTCTTAATCGCTTCCATACTGAATTGTGAATTGTGTGCATTTGTTCTTAGAAACGTAACCCTTCATGTTGGCCTAAATCAGCTTTCATGTTCGAATCACGGTGGTAGGGAGGCAACGTACAATTTCATGGCCGTATTGTTTTAGCCAATGTTAAGTTCGATATTTTTGAGCTCGTGGTTTAATTTTGCTTGTATAACTCTTTTTCGTATACTTCGATACTTCGACGGAACTGCGATTTCCGTCTTTTCAAAAATTCTTGCCATTTGCCGTTTTTTTTGCTATTGGGATGTCTGAAGTTTCTCAGCTTTCGCTAAGCCTTGAATATCATTATGATAATGGACTCTTTGGGTAGGTTTGGAAATACAGTTTTATTTGATTTTCATGTACATAGTATTTTTTCAATCCACAGTCTCAAAATCAATCATGTACAACAATCAATAACGACTTTCTGTTTTGTAACCCAAGCACAAATGCGGTTGTGCAAAACAATCATGGGTTCGAATCATATGGGTATTGCTGGGCAGCCTAGTGAACATCAATGGGGATCGATACCTCCAGATGATCAATGAAGATGTTGTTCCCTTCATTGATCAGAATCTTCCTCGTTTTCAGCTTGAGCGAAATGGCCAATTTCAACGAACGTACGCCTCCCCGCAGAAGGCGAACTGTGACAGATCGCCTCGCTGAATCACGGCAGAGGTTGATATTGTCAGACAGGACAGAGCCTTAATTAGAAGAGCTGTGAACGCCATGCTGAGGAAGGCAGGTGTGTGCATCCAGAGGTGGAGGAAATGTGGAGGATTAAGTGTGTGTGATTCGAAGAACAGATTTAACAAATTAAGAGTACTGAATTGTTATGTTATGGTTTGATTAACTTTGCGCAACAGCATTTGTCTTTGGTTTGCGGAAATAGCCATAATTTTTTCATCGATTGTCACACTTCAGTGATTTTGCACTCACTGAAAGAAAAAATATTTTTTTTTTTTAGGATTGTTTATGACTGTTTACTTCTTTTTGATACGCCCTGTAGTTGTTTCCATCCATTCTAGGAAATGTTTAGCATTCATCTCGTTATGATAATTCGCTGATGCGTTTTGTCGACAGAGCTGAGTGTGGCTCGGGGGATACATCCATCAAACATTTCCAATATGCAGAATTAATAACCGCTGTCCTTTCCCCAGTGAGTTTGGGAACGCACCATTTTCATCTTTGTCTATCCAATACTTTCTCAGGGTGTGACTGGTGTTAATCCATGTTTTTGTCGAGATATATCGTCATGTGAGTGCAACAAAGTCGTATCTACATTTTCATGATTTTACAGGAGAAGCATTTTTGTGTTTCATTCTTTTGTGACTTTTCCAATGAAAATAATTCTTACACACGATAAAAATGTATTTTTTTAAATATCTTATAAATATTTCATTTTCCACTTAAGTCGACTAATTAAGAAGTAATTGGCTAATTAAAATGGCGTAACTACACACACGATTTCCCGTGTTGTGCAACAAAGTCGTATCTACCACTTACGACTTTGTTGCACGACACGGGAAATTCAATTTTGAGTGCAACAAAGTCGTATCTACACCTAAATAGGCCTATTTAGCTTAATAACTCTGCAATAAATTGAGCCATATACTTGAAATATATGTTAAATTATGCGTATTCATTTACTTTTGTAAATTATTTAAGTACTGTGCGTAATATTGAGTGGAAAAGGTCGTAACTACATTTTTTTGATTTGTTTTTAAGGTTTTTTGTGCCGAAATGAGCATAAGTTAGCATAAATTTGGTAAAAAATGAAATTGCTCTTTTCACAAAATATTTTGGGAGATTTTTACTTATACACCTTTTTAAACACCATCGCTTTACAAGAAATAAAATGTCGTATCTACATACTAGTTTCCCGTGTCGTGCAACAAAGTCGTATCTACCAGTTACGACTTTGTTGCACGACACGGGAAATTCAATTTTGAGTGCAACAAAGTCGTATCTACACCTAAATAGGCCTATTTAGCTTAATAACTCTGCATTAAATTGAGACTGTCACCTGAAACGTATATCAAATTAAGCGTAATGACCTACTTTTTCATATTATATAAATAACTCAATTTCGCCAAAAATGTCAGTTACGACTTTGTTGCACTCACATGACGATATGGTTTGTGAATGGTCTTTAAGTTTTTGTGCCTGGATCGTTCTTAATTTTGCATGATATTGATGTCGCACTAAAACATTAACAGTTTCGGCTCTTTCGATCAGGAACTTTCGGCCATTCTGATGTTAAAATTTAAGTCCAATGCTTTTCATCTGTTTCCAGGGACTCGATCTCCCACCAGGGAGTTAAAATTGGACGAAGATGGGTCAACAGTTATTCTAATGTGGGAAATTCCTTCCTCTGATAGAATCACGGGTAGGTTACGGGTTCGAACCCAGCTGCAACCATTGTGCTGTGCACTTGTGGGCAAGGACTTTACCTCGCTTGCTTAGTCACCAAGCGATATTCGGGTAGCAGTTAGGGTGATATACAATGTAAGTGCTGATAGGACTGTGCGCTTGGCCAGCTACGACCTAGGTGAACGAATGATTGTAAACGATTTCCGAATGGCAGGCGTAATAATATACGCAACAACGCTGCTGGCTTGATGAAATGCGCTTTAAAAAGCCAAGTTGGCATTATTATCCAATGAATGCACTTTACGAATGAGGATTGCATGTCCAAAATCGGCAATGTTTAATATGGTCGACCAAAAATAAGCACATTTTCGCTCATAATATGCAACCAAACATCATTTAGCCCTAAGATGTCACAGGGTAAATGAAATAAGTAGCATTCTTCATTAGAGCAAAATTCGGTAAAAGTTCCGGTAAAATCTGGAGAGTTCTGGGGACGAGGAATTCGAATGGCCCGTTAACTACATTTCTATGACTTTCCTCCGGAGAAGAATCCATGGTTCTTTATTCAAATAATTCGTGTCATATTCGGGGGGGGGGGGGGGGGTTGTCGCCCCCTATTTTTTCTGACCCCTACCCCCCCCCCCCCCCCCCCCCCCCCCCCCCCCCCCCCCCCCCCCCCCCCCCCCCCCTCCCCCCCCCCCCCCCACCCGTCAGAGGAAAATGAGGGATATTTCGCAAACAATTGGTGATTTTCGGGGTCAGATATCACCAAACGATTGGGCAAAAATCAGCGATTGTTGGCGGGTATTAAAATTGGTTTAATAAATTTCCAAATTGTTGATGTTGGCCGCCCAAAGTTTCCCACCAAGCTGACCTCTCTAGCGCCCGCATAAATGTTTGGGTTAGCTTTCCTAAAATAAATAAAACCGAAAACTTTATCAACTAAAGGAAAATCTCAAATTCATCAAATTTGATGGATACCAACATACACAGAGTAACGGTATAAAAATTAATAAAGATTAAAATTGCGTTTCACATACATGATCGGGACTCCATTGCAGATGAAAATCTAAATATGTTAGATATAGTTTAATCTAATAATGAAACGAGGGGGGCCCTACATGCCTAATTATAGCAGGTCTATGATTAATATTCTAATTTTTTAATATTCGAAGTAGTATAAAATCTAATCACCAAAGGGCAGCAGGACAGAGGTTTTGTCTTAAAAAAAAACCAATTTTACTTTTTTTATATTTTTTGTTTTTTTGAGAAGTAAAAATAAAACCCAGCGTTTACAGTCTAGGACCAAAACCAGAATAAATCACGGCGACCACACTTTGACAAACTAAGTTATAGATTTTTAGTCCACTAACTTCATTTGTGTAAATTGTACGAAAGTTCGTTGCGGGGAAAATGTGATTTTTCTTAACCAAGAACGAGAATGTCCGGAAGATGCGAATGAACCACTATATGTGGGTTGTGGGAGGAGTTCAAAATTAATATGGTAACCAAAAATAGGGCCACATTTTTGCAGATTTTGCTCATAACATCCAAGCAAAACATTATTTAGCCCCTAAGATTTAATAGGGTAAATGATTAAAATCCCTTTCGTAAAATTACTACAATACACCAAAATTGTACACAAGGAAAGAGGAACATCACAAGCAATAAGTCTGTATCCCTTTGGTATCAAAAGTTAGATTTTTTATATTACAAAAACGACTGGTAAAAGAGGCTAACACTATTGTGTAAAATTACTATAATACACCAAAATTGTACACAAGAAAAGACGAACAGAAAATAACAAGCAATATTTTCGTATCGCGAGCTCACACGTGCTAAAGATTCCCCATGTAAAATGTTGCCGCCGAATTGGCTTGTTGCCGAATTGGTGTCGCCGAATTGGTTTGTTGCCGAATTGGTGTCGCCGAATTGGTTTGTTGCCGAATTGACCTGTCACCGAAGTGTCCAGCATACGTAACCAATTAACAGCATTAAAAAGCACTTTTAAAAAGGGAAAGATTAATGTTTTTTTTTGTGAAATTCGTGCTCTGAAAAACAATTTTTTAGCTTCTAAGATGGTAAAATCCAGGAGCGTCCGAGGGCTCCTCCCCCTGGACCCTATCGGGGCTTCGCCTTTGGAACCTACCAGGTCCGCCTTAAATTGCATGATGACAATAAGGCAATTGAAAGATCAGGAAAAATTATGTTCTGAAATTAATGGAAAAGTCCCAACATAGCATGCCATTTTATCATTTAAACTATTGCTTATGAACCCTTGTCCACCTGAGCAATTTCGTTTTGTAACAACATACCGGAAGGGGGTACCACCCCCTTGAATTTTCTTGATTGAACATCCAATTCCTATAAATTTGGTACCTACAGTATAGCTTAGAGTTTATTCTTTCCATTGCTATAAAAATATGTAGAAACCAATGATGACGTCACTATGACGTCATAAGGTAATAAAATATTGCAAATAGGAAGAAACATTAAGGCTTTTAACACTGAGCCGGTGATCGATCGACTTATGCGATCGATCGCTATCTCTAGACTTCAAACCAGTCACCAAATTCATTATAATACTTCGCAAACTCTGACACACACATCGCTGTTGTGCTTCCTCAAATAACAGCACACATTCGTCCAATAAAAATTCACTTACGTAAGAGTCTATCCGCCATGTTGAATTTCCTTACTCAGTCCGTTCAATATCATGAACGGAAACTCACAATTTCTGTGCGGAAACAAACCAAGGTGACAAGTCATGTCATTTAAAAAGATGGCCATGTACCTCAGCATTTAAAAAGTTAACAACAACCACTGCCGTAAATGCCTCAAAAAGAAGTATTTCGTGACAGCAGCAGCTCATTAAATCCATCTTTCTTTGGAAACTTTTTACATCGTAATAAGGCGCTATTGGGGGCGCATTAAGCGCTCTAGTATTCAGAAACGGCTGCACTAGTCTTCACAAACGCATCGATCGCAAAATCCGATCGATCAACGGCTCAGTGTGAAACCCCTAATAATATTTGCATCAGTGGCCGAATAAATAAATTGGTTATGACGTCATTCTGAAATAATGTTAGTCTGTTTGGTTAGTACTCATTTTGGGTATCAAAGGAAAGAGACACCTGCTATCTATGCAACTAAAAATCACATGTCTGTGTATATGCCTGTGTCGTCCTAGGCGTGTTGGTATTTCCCGTCCCGAAATGGGGGGGGGGGGTTTGCCACACCCTATCCAACACTTTGTGATTACCTTTTACCTTTGCATATAATACACCCCCGTTATTGTTTTTTGATGGGGGGGGGGCGGGATAAACCGGAACTTAAATGGCAATTGGCAATTACATTGACTCATATGACACCCAGAAATGGGGTTTATAGGGCAAGAATAGAAGAGAGCGGCAACACCCCCCCCCCCCCCCTTCGGAAGCGATGGTTATTATCTAAATTTATACAGTTGACCTTAGTAACAAGTATGACTTATCACACTTATAATTCAGATGAAACAACATTGTAATCAGTCGGGACATAGTATCGGCTATCAAACAGCCACACGGTAAACAAATTCAACATAACCGAAGTTAAAATATTCAACTTTGGTGGTTTTCGAGGTAGAATTCAACGTATGGGCGCGCTTGGGCACCAGTTCAGAAGTTTAACTTTTACAAGTACATTGAACTTTCATAACGCCGTTTCTCAAGAGTCGGAAGTGATCGGAACATTTCATATTATTTTCACAAGATTTTTAACAATTACGGGGTCCCACAATCACCCAAAAGGCAAGCTTATTTTCTACAAACGTAGCTCCACAAAGGAATGACGGATTTGATGGGGTTTTCGGTATAGCTGAACAAAATTTCCTCCACTCTATTTGGTGACAACAACTTCCAAAAAGGATGGAAATTTGAATGAACTAATGCACTTTCCAAAAACTCCTCCAGTTAGGATCACACATCCTCCAAATACCAAGTTTTGCACAACAACTTCTTTACACATCGTTAAAAATCATATGAAAAGCGCTCGCTGCTTAATATAATTAACCTTGGTTGGGTCACTTGTAATAGCGCTATAACCAAGCACAAAAGCTCAGTCCTGTGCCAAACTCCTCAACTAACATTTCATTCTTTCATTTTGCTCATAATACTTTCGTAGACAGTACAATGTGTGTGTTGCAATAGATCGAAGTGCCTACCATATTATCGAAAATGTCACTGGTTTAGGGCTGACATCGTCTTTGGTACTATTGACAGTCTTAATATGCACAAAGCAAACCACACGTCTTCAACTTATTCCCTCCATGACAATCGTCCCTTATAGCGGTTGCTAGTTTCGCTATTCATATGTCGCATTCACTTCACACGCGTTATCGGAACCCCGTGTCACAGCGCATTGTTCTCCCCCGATTGTACATGCACAGCCCCGTGTAGTAATTAGTTGGAATAGATCACACGACAAGCATTATGTATGGTGGGACGTCGTAATTAGCACGTCGTGCCTCGCTTGTTGGTGGTTTGAGGATTCTTTGGCGTGTGTATCGCAATGGAGTAGCGGTGCCCAGCGGCAAACCTAGACTCCTTTATAAATATTGCTGAGTATCCGGTAAAAGTGTGTTCGTGTTTTGTGGACAGCTTTTCCCGTATTCACTGCATCGACCGCGGCAAAGAGATATAGATCAGAGACGGCTTTGGTGTATGCACATGATCTTACATCGAGTGCCTAGCTTTCGTCGAGATGAATGAGTAATCGAATTAGATAATTGGTGGTTTTCGCGTTGTTGGTCCTTCTATCTATTATGTCCATGGCTGAATTCTCGCTTTCATTTCATCCAATTAGATAGACCCTAACCGGAGATATTGTCAATTGAACACAAAGGATGAAGTACCACTTGGGTCAGTTTGGATGAAATAATTTAAAAAAAGGAATACTATACAAAGTGAATCAAAAAAAATGTGCAAGAAAAAACACACAAAAAGTGACCCTGAATTGTTTATTCAACTGTGGTGCAGTTGATGTTTTCATGATCTGCATATTTTCGACTTTCTATGCTGAAAAAATGAAGAAATTTGGCGAAGAAATGAGGTAGATATGAAAGACTTTCATGGCGCTTTATCCATTTTACCCCATTCCAATGGGATTTACACTGTTAAGCTAGGTTTTCCGTTCCATTATTTTGTCTGAATGTGGTGACAAATCCTTCTGGATCAGCCGTGCAAATCTTTCATATCTTCCTCATTTCTTCACCAAATTACGTCATTTCTTCAGCACAGAAAGTCAAAAATATGCAGATTATGAAAACATCAACTGCATCACAGTTGAGTAAACAGGTCAGGGTCAAAGTTTGTGTTTTGTCATGCACAATTTTTTTGATTCACTCTGTATTGTACAGATCAGGGTGAAGGGTCAAGAAACTAAAGGTATAAGGCGTGTAGCATCATTGTAGGATTAAACTGTTTTCAAACAAAATAATATTGTACAGATCAGAGTGAATGTATTATCATGCATTGAACTATCAATATATTATTTTTCAAACAATGAAAGCACTAGAAATTATGTTGTGGGAGAAATGGGGACTCACTCTCAGAGGGACAATGATCATAAAACTAATGGAACAGCCACAAATCTCTGGACAAATGTGCAAACAACGCTCTAATGTAGAGGAACAATTTACCCTTCCCCTATTCCCACTGCCTCCAAGATGCGAGGGAGGAATATAATGAAGAAAACATTGTTGAACAAAGAACAATAAAGGAAAGGATGGTGGGTGTTCAAAGACCTCAGTTTACTTTTAACAAGGGCGTTTTATGGTTCTACCTTCTGCTGAACCTGGAGTAAGGCTGAGACAACAAAACTGCTAGGAATTGAATTTCCCAATGCTACATGTATTTATTGGCAATTGCGACATTATAAAGTTATAAATTATGTTATATCACAAGAAGCAGCAGTTTATATCTATTTTTTATTTTCATTTTCAATAAAGAATGTCTTTAAGTTGATTTTCAGTGACAACTGTGTAGACATATTCAAAACTGGCCAAACGGTGTTTTTAAGTGTCTCAGATAATTGGCCATAACTCCTGAACCAGACCCCTAAATTACACCAACTAAAATCTCAAGAAAGCTTGGACATTTATAAAAAAAAAAAGAATCAGTTGAAGTCCAAGATGAGATAAGGTTTTGGCAAAAAAATTAATCTTTGATTGTATTTTATTTTGAAAGTCTGTAAAATTTTTCATGTTTTCTCCCTCACACGGAAGCATATCACCAAAAACGTCTGATTAAATCGGATGAGGCGTTTGGGCAGTAAGCGTAAATGTGATATAAAATTGGATCGATTAAGCCCAAATTAATTGGTCGAGCTATGAGTTGCAAAAATATTGTGCGAGACGGAGTCGAGTCCAATATTTTAAAACTCATATCATGTTTTGGATCCAATATTTTCACACACTTGGACTCCCCAAAACATGATAAAGAACTAAATTAGCCCATGGGACAGTGTGAGTTAATTAATGTGGTCGACCACATTTAAGAGACTTTTTGTTCATAACATCAAAATAAAACATTTATACGGTAATGTGATAAATATGAACTTTCTTCTGATATCAACGCGGAGTTAATCATAACACTCTTTTAACTTTCTGTTTTTCTTAGATTTGGGCTGCCATTAGAAAGAAGCAGACGTCAGATCGGAACTTCATCTTAGTATCGAGTTTCAGAAGTATCTACATCAATGGAATGTACCCAGCATTAAAATAGTAATGTAAACAATCTCTACATTTCTACTAATCTTAATGTCTTAAGGGTTGAGCATTACTTGACATCATCCACTAATGGTGTTTTCCTTCAAATTCTGGAGTATTAAAAAGCTGATTCAACTGGAACTTTACATTTGTTGTATGTAGTGATGCATTTGTTAATTTAACCTGATTGTTAAGTTCTGATAAGCAATGGAGGTGAAGATGATTTTCTTTTTGTGTCTCATTGTCATAAAGCATACCGTTGCAATTGAAAATCCCTTTTTTGACGCATGCTATGCCGATTATGTGAACGTTACAACTGACCCTCTCATAATCACAACTAACTCAATGATGAATTCAAACATGACCGAGATAATAAACATCACAGCTACAACAACACAGTTAAACATTACAGAGATTGTGAATACCCCAGAAAAAACATGTAATTCTGATATCAAAAACACAACCATTGATACAATAATTAACTGTAGTACACAAATTAACGTATTGGACGGAAACGGGGTATCTATAGAGCTAATACATTCTGGTGAAAGCAGTACATATTCCTATCTGTATCTTGAAAGGTTGGGCAAGGTAAATGGCCATTGTTTTACCAAGAAGTTTGTTTTAATTTCTTTAAATTCAAATCGATGTACTTTATTTTTGACATCGAACGCATTTAGACTTCACTATGTAAATACTCAACTCAACTTGAAAATGAAAGCAAGTTCTACTTCGGTTCTAGATTGCCCGAACATCATTGGCTCTGAATCATCTTTATCAGAAGATGATATTCTTCCTACATGTGGTACATCTGAATATGATATAGTTAGAGAAAAAGATACAATAGAAAGTCTGTTTTCTTCTTACACTATTTATGATATTGATTGCATTGATGATTGCACGTGCACTCTCGGTTACAGACGTTTAACAACTGAATGTGACAATACAACGGAATCAGTAGCATTGATAAGGTATGATCCTGATGTTTCCATATTACCATTCGATAACAAGGGTTTAAATGAAGTGCTATCTGACGCTTTTTTCGGACTCTTTAAACTAAAGGATTTAAACTTAAATGATAATCGATTGACTTTTCTCTACCCAATGACGTTTGATAGTTTATTTCAGTTGGAGAAGCTCCATCTTTCTGATAATCAACTATCGTCAATACCTTATGGTATATTCAGTTGTATTTATCAAGTACAGTTTATAGACCTTGGTAGAAATAAGTTGATGTATTTACCCATAGGAGCATTTAATGGTCTGAGCCAGTTGAACAAAATAGACATTGGAGGAAATCAGCTGACTTCTCTGCCGGTGGATTTATTTCATGGACTGACTTTTCTGGAGGATGTATACCTTTCGTCGAATAACTTGACTGAATTATTTGTGGGTTTATTTAATGAGTTGACTATGCTGGAGGTTGTAGACCTTTCTTCAAATAACTTCACTGTATTACCTGTGGGCTTGTTTGGTGATCTATCTAGGTTAGAAATACTATCGCTTGACTCAAATCAGCTAAAATTATTGCCTGGCGATATATTTCATGGATTGGCTCAGTTGAAATATCTGTACCTCGTATACAATCAGCTAAGAGCATTGCCTTCTGAGTTATTTAAGGGTTTATTTCAGTTGCATGGTATATATCTCGGCAACAATCAGCTGACATTCCTACCGGCGGGGGTTTTTAATGGACTAGCTCAGTTGAAAGATGTTGACATTGCCAACAATCAACTTAACGTTTTGCAGCATGCTTCTTTTTACAATCTACACTTGTTGTCATATTTGTATCTTTACAACAATCAGCTAACATCCTTGTCTGAGACGTTTTTCAATGGTATGTTTCGTCTGTCTTTACTGAGGCTTGACAACAACCTTCTGATCTCGTTGCCTTTTAAACTTTTCCAGGGTCTGGTTGAATTATCAAAGCTTTTTCTCCATGCTAATCGTATAGTGTCACTGTCTGAGGGGATTTTTGACGGTCTTGTGAGTTTGGTTGAGTTAAAGCTAAACAACAATCTGCTCAGCGATCCGATATATCCATTTCCTTACCTATACTCATTACAGGATTTGTATCTGAACAACAACTATCTGTCTGTACTGCCAGACAAGATATTTGGTGCATTGACGGAAATAGAAACGTTATATTTAAACAATAATCACATACTGGATTTACCAGATAGGATATTTGAAAACATGACTTTGCTTATTATCTTAGATTTGAGCATCAACAATTTATCATTTTTACCAATTAATACCTTTCAGATACAGGTTGACCTAAAATTTTTGAACTTATCTCACAACGATCTGCAGGCTTTACCACGATTTGATTCACTTGTAAAGTTACAAATACTTGATTTGAACATGAACAAATTGACGTCTTTGGAACCGGATACATTTACTTCACTACCAGTTCTCTTTTTAATCTCTTTGAATAATAACTTTCTAACAGACCTTTCTATTACGTTATTTTATGGGCCACAGGAATTACAAGTCTTAAATTTACAGAACACAACCTTACGTCATATCAAGCCAGGCTTGTTTAGTAAGCAGGGCCGTCTCACCACGCTTGTACTAGCCAATAACCATCTTTCAAATCTTGCTAATGGCGTGTTCTTGGGGTTATCTAGGCTTCGCAGCCTTGAAATTCAACAAAATGAGATACAGGTGCTTCAACAAGGAATCTTTAACAATATGACAGATTTGCAATGTGTCAATTTGTCAGATAACGTCATTCAAATAATCGATAGCGGAACATTTATAGGAACACCCGTAGAAGCTTTAGATTTAAGATCGAATGGCCTTTCGTTAATTTCAAAATCATCTTTCGTTGGGCTTAAAAACTCAACTATATTAGTTGATGAAAGTGCAACATGTTGTTTTGCCGAATTTGGAAACTGTGTTTCTAAATATCCGAGGTCGGCCTATCTCACCTGTAAAAGAATGCTGGATGATATTCTTCTACAATTATCAATGTGGATCCTTGGTTTATTTGCTGTTGTGTGCAATTCAATTGTATTTTATCTTCGTTTGGTTGATAAGCAATCCAACAAAGTCCAGAGATTGTTAATATTACATTTATCACTATCAGATTTACTTATGGGAATTAACATGGTTCTCTTGGCATCAGCGGATGCGTACTTTGCAGATTATTTTCCATCTTATTCAGACAGGTGGAGGGAGAGTGTTGTGTGTAAGCTATCGGCCACTCTTTCAACGTTGTCAAGTGAAGTATCAGTTTTTGTTATTACATTTATCAGTTTTGATAGGTTTCAGGGAGTTAAGTATCCTCTCAGTATTCGGCGCTTGCGACCAAAGACGGTCAAGCTTTATTTGGCAGTGATTTGGTTTATTGGTATGACAATCAGTGTAGTTCCCACTTTACTGTCTGAAATGTTTACAAATATTTTGGAAGTTTCAGAGGTATGCGTCGGTATACCAATTGTACGGAGACCTGTAAGTTCATTAAAGACAAAGAAATTGAAGTTTATGTCAATAATTTTTCATTCAAGGAAACAGTTACTGTGGAGATAGATTGGTCAGATTTCTCTTTTAAATCAATCACGACTTTTGGACTTGATTTTCATTCGCACCAACACCACCTATTATCTATACCATCTCGGAAATTATTGGTGACCAATTGGCAACATCTCAATAATATTGTTTATTGGAATTAACCTAATATGCTTTGTATTTGTCGCTGTTTTTTACATACAGATTTTCGGAGTAGCAAAACAAACAGCAAAAAAGGATGGGCGCACACAAAACGATAAAGCTGAATTGCGAATGGCTATGAGGATGTCCGCCATTGTATTGACGGATTTTTGTACCTGGGTGCCGCTTGTAATTGCTTGTATCTGTGCACAGTGTAAATTTATTAGAATCAACCCGGCTGTGTACGCTTGGACTGTGGCTTTTATCATTCCGATCAATTCGGCAATAAATCCATTTCTTTACACCTTGATAACCTTTGTTCAAGAAAGGAAAAAAGATAATAGAAAAATATCGCGGTCCTCGGATCGCTTGGGCCACCTGCCGTCGCGGTTTGTGAATGAAAGGCCTCATATGAACTACGACGTTGACATGTGACCTTTGATCTCATAAATAAATGAGGGTTTAGGGTTTACCTGTAATATCCATAAACCATGTTTGGTTCCAACTGAATTGAAATCAATTTTACATTTTCATCTTACAAGTTGACCTCACATGACCTTTGACCTTGGTCCATAAGTTACAAATCATTTTCATATGCACGCAAAAATATTAAAAATATCAATAGTCTTTTTTCTGTAAATTGTGATCAATATCGCCAACACAGCGTCCATTTAATGAAAATCTGTTGCACCTGAAAATATTATTACAAGGTTACAATAAACAATCATGTACTAACGCTCATTTTCAGAGAGCTTCCCCGTCTTGTTTAAGAATGATGTTCTCTCATCTGAGACGCCCTGTATATTGAATTCTTGTAAATGTACAATGGAAAGCTATTCGTATTAGTTTTAGTGCTTGATTGAATGGCAATCAATATGGTCTACTTTTTACTGCAACTTTTAAAAGGGAGAGATTTTCTTATAATGGGTATTGTGTTGGCAATATTGATCGTATCGGGGCAAGAAGGGCATCAAATTGACAGAAAAAACAAACAAACTTTTGATTTAATTTCATTTTTTCAATGGTTGCTAACTTATGGGAGTATTTAGACATGCTGCGTTACTTTCTTTGATCTTTATTAGACATAACAGCTCATAGCGCAATAGGATTTTTCCCCGGATTTTTCAATCTGTGAGTTTCATAGTGATAGCAAATATAGCGCAGTTGGTAGACAGGTAGACATTTTATGTTATGAACATAAAACTCCAATATGGCTTTTCTTGTATTTACACTGTTCTCTCTTTTAGGCCAAAAAAAGTGTTGTATTGGAGTAACCCACCCGACCCTAATTTTGAAAATCAAGCCCTGTACAAAGGTATACCTACCCTATTTTTTTTATTGATTTTCAAAAATCTTATTTTTCAAGTTTTTTTACCCTGAGTTTTAACCGATTTTCTCAATATTTTTGTGTTCTGGTGTAACTTTGGCAACTTCTCTTTAAGATTTTCAATAATAAGAGTCAAAAGTATCAATATTCATAACATTACATAGAGTATGTGTGATGATTTGATGTAGTAATGTATTATTTAAAAAGCCACCCGCCCTACCCTATTTGAAAATTTCTTGTTATTCCAATACAACAACTTTTTTTGGCCTTAGTCTTCGTCTTTTTGTCTTTTTCCTTCTCCACTTCACTTAGATCATATGATTAACACTTTGACTTTTATCATGCTCTATAACACATCTTGCAGTTACTGTCCATTTTCCCTATTCACTGTGCACACAGTGCATTCAATAGGCATATGACCTGTCATGCGTACTCTGCATCCTTAACGCATAGGACATGAGAAAACTCACGTCATTGCGAGAAAAGTGCTTGGTAGAAGCTCTAATTGTAGAATATATTATCATCAATAACATATGTGAATTTTATTATGATAGAACATTCAGAAAAATCCGAAAATGGTTAATTTATAAAGAGTGGTATTTTGGTAGGGTATAATGCTAACTCTATGGCAAAAATCACCAGTGATTGCTGGGCAGATTCAAGAGGGCGCCATGGACAAATGGCTAGACCTATACTCTTTGTAGAAGCTGACAACCAAGATAATCTTATTCTCTACATGGTGATGTAATTTGGTTGACATACGGTGCTGAAAAAGATCCGAAACGACCATTTCTAACAAGGCTTCCAACATGTGTAAAAACAGGCCTACTCGCCAATGTTCATGCACACAGTGTGTGGGTAATCGCTCATCCATAACATGTCATTGATCAGTGATTGGATGGTGCCCTGTGAAACTTATGAATGGATTCATGTCACAATGATTTGGTTGAGTGGGCAAAAGGTCGAGGCCCGTTTACAGTGGACACTAACTGCACTATATGATATATATGGCTATGCAAGTAATTGTCAGCATTGAGGTGCATGTGGGGATGTGTGAAGGCGCTGTTCTTCTAACCGAATAAAATGATTGGACAAATGTAAACAAGAAGAAAAATGACCCATCTTACTTTGATAAATGTGTTTTACCTTTAGTAGTAGACTCATAAAATGAGTGCAGGTCCAGATCTGCGATTAGACTATTCCATCTCCTCTAAGAGGAGGCAACATTTGTTGTTGTTCGTGAATGGAACTCAATGCATGTAGCGTCGAAGCCGGCAACTTTATATGAAGGCCATGAAGAAAAAAACAAGAATGAAATTACAGTAGCAGTATTTCACTTATTCTTCTTTACTGGATATTGAGTCACTATCTTCTGCTAACTTAATGACAATCTGCAGTAAATCGGTATGTCAAACATTTTCAAAAATCACCGTGAAATCCCTAAACTGTTTGCTTCTCTTCTGGAAATACCGTCAAGATCTAGGACGCCATCAGCGTCAGGAATCAGTAGAGGATCTGTCAGACAGAATTCAGCTTCCACCCACTGATGAAGGTGATTGGTATCACCGAAATATTCGGATTCCAAAATGTGAGTGTTGTTTACAAGTTTTAAATTCTTTATTTTCAAAAATGGCTTCATAACACCCATGCACGTTTAGTGGTTCGACGACCTACATCTCTATATGTTCTTTTCAGTTTTCTCGAGAATCAATTTACTTTTGATTGGAAGTCTCAACCCTTGTCGTATAAAACCATGCGCAGAGTGTATGTATACCCTAGCTGTAAAAGAGAGTGGTGCTACCAAAGAGGTTCTATATAGATAGAGAGGCAAAACGTTACGTAATCTTTAGAAATTCATCGTCTCGCATGTTTTTCCGACCACAAAGAAAACATAGAGTACCAACAATAGAAAGCAATGGCTACCTCCGCTTCTTCGACATACTGTGGGTGCCGCTTTGCATATACACTAATCGGTAGTGATACAAATTGATGTATGTGTTAGAGGTGGCCAGGTGTAATAATAGTGCACCAGGATCATTGTGCTCAGATACTCTTTTTTCTCATAATGCAATGCGCGCTTAGGTGAAAAGATGTATTCATTGAGGCGGTTTATTTAAATCAAGACGACTGACGTGTCATTTCATTCGTTGTGTGGCCATGGGTAGGACAAAATTTAACCACCCAATAGCACCCAACATCCAACAACTGATATTTTGGCGGATTGTTTGTATCGAATTGACATTATGTGTGTATACAAGCACCCAAACTAATAATTATTCCGTGCAATATTCAAAATGTCAGCGCCCAGCACGGACGACTGGTTTTGAATGGGCTTCACCCCTTGGGTGCTACACTATACACATAAAGGGTTGGCTCAAAGTAACTTTTGGGATTAAACCATTTCACTCTATGTCACTCTATGAGATCGTGAATCGACTACAGATAAAACGTACAAGGTTTTAGATTTTTGTAAAGAAGGATGGCCAGATTTAAGTATATCATTTTTTTTTATCTCGACTGAATAACCTTGACCACAATTCCCACCTGTTAAGGTTTAGCGCCGATATTTCAATCCGTTTTGATGTGAGAGCTAAAACGTAATTTTAAAGCACCACAGAGTACCGAGTAAAAATAATATTGGTCAACCAAAATGGGGCAGATTTCGCTCATAACGTCCAAACCAAACATCTTTTATCCCTTAGATTTCACAGGGTAAATGATAACATGGATATGTATTTTACATATATTGTAAGTGTAAGTGCATGTAACTATTAAACAATCTCTATATCACATACACACAAATCTTTCTCAACTATTCATTAGTAACATCAATAAACATGGGTTTTAATTACACAATTCCCACTCCATTCTATTCCAACAGGCGTAATTGGATAGTTCTGAAAATTTGAATGAAGAATTAATGAAATGTTGACGATATTACCGAAGATATTCATCAGAGTTGTTATTGTTGATATCCATATGAAATGTCATCGAAACTAATCTAAATTTAACCACTTACTTGGGGACGTTTCGGTAACTAACAGTTGATTTTCTCAACGCTGATGATGGAATGACGATGTTCTATTTACAACTTTTAATGACCTTTAGTAATGGTGTTTCTGAGTGTTTTTGCTAGAAGTAAAATTTTGTTGATGACAATATTTATGACTTGCATTCTTTCAAAAAAATGTTGGCAGGATTCTTGACACCAAATTTGACTATTTATCCTAGAAAAATCATTTATGTCACTTTGTCATAACACAACGTATTGACCAATAAAAGATGTGAAATTACATCACATCATTTTAGGCGATGTGTTCTCTGTAGATCGCCATACGAATGCGTTTATTATTTTTATTATTATTATTTTAATCATTCACTTTTCATTGCATGACACTGGACAGCACTGTACCTGAATTAATAAATGTTGCAAAGAAAATACAATGTAAACAACAAAACTCGCACATCTTTGTCTTTATCCAAAGTTTAAACCAGTCGCAATATTATTTGACATTATTACCATTGACATAAAATAAAAGACTAAATAAACACTTAAAGATAAATGTGGAAGTTTTTGTTGATGCCAAACCTCTACACACTCTTTGCTTCTTGTTATACTTTTTCAACACATTATCAATGGAACATTTTTTTTTTCAGTTCTATATTGTCACGGCATATGTATCGTCCGTTGTCAGATTGTTGGAAGTGACCTTCGATAAAATCATGCACTCGTTCAATTTGTGTATAAGTCTCGGATCCTTGTGTAGAATACTTTTCCATTAATGCAGGCCTAAAGAACTTGATTTTGGTCTACTGTCATGGCTTAGAAGTCTTATTGTTCGCATGTTGTTACATGTCCGCATCATCGGACTACCAATGGCTAATGCGAGATTTCAAATGTACGTGAAGAGAAGGGCGAGGGGCATTTAACCTTGACCATACATGAAGAGGATGTCTCGGGTTGTAAAATGCATCGGAACCTCTTTATAGTAGGGTTAGAAACGAGAATCACATTCTAGAAGTTTGGGGAAGAGGGTTTTTGAGGATGTTTTTATATAGTTTGACGGGTATGCTGAAATTCAGAATTTTTGGGTCCAACCTCCGGAAAATGTGGGGGGGAACTTTGTAAATAGGGGGTTAAACATTTAGTAAGGGGTAAATTTGAAAATCGGTCAAATTGTTGTTTAAATGCTACACCAATGTATTTGGAAAGGTTTATAGTTGTATAGGTGTTCCGACGGGTAGTTACTCGGTACAGCCCATGATAAGGTTAAAGGTCATATGGGCAAAAAAAAAATCCAGTCTTCAGATTTCTGTGGGACACAACGTTGTCAAATTATTGCCCTGGGCCTACTGAGCAGAAAAATTAATTTCAATTCTTAGGTGACAGCTCTGTTAACAATTTGAGGTCAAGTTTTGGTGATCCAATATAGACCCCTGTAGTTTCCTGTTACATTTTGCCTCATGAATTACGAAACCAAATGCCAAACATTGTGAATATAAGCAAGACGAACAATTTGACACCGGTTCAACAAAATCGAGAGCACTGGGTAACGGTTACCCCAGGTTGACCTTTGTGAACTAATAGGGCTGTACCTGTTTAACTAAAAAGGTCGAGAACCTGGAAAACTCATACCTTTTTTTAATACATTATAAATGAGAAATACATTGGTTGTACATTAAAAACACAATTGACTTGATTTCACCATTTACCCCTGTGCAAATATTACCCCCTTATTGACAAAGTTCCCCAACATTTCCCAGAGGTTGGACCAAAAATTATGATTCAGCGACCTTCAAACTATAGAAAAAAGAAAAAATCTTCAAACCTCTTCCCCAAACTTCTAGGAATGGGATTCTGATTTAAACCCTACTATTATAAGTCCATTGCGACACATTTAGTATTAGAAGAAACATTATATCAGAGATTACTGATATGTTGGAGTAGATGAGAAAAGATGGGACAGTTCAATTATGTAATTCTATTACCGCGGATTGATTTTCCAGCCCATTCGTTAGACCATTTCAACTTACCATTTGAAGTGATCTGTTCATTGACCTGCAGCTTCAGTAATCAGAACATTTCATTTGATTTCAAAAGAGGAAATAATTTTAAAAGAGCACTTGCAACCAGAGGTTGAGGTCAATGTTATTTAAAGAAAATCTACATATCCAGTTGGTCCCTTGTGATTCGATGAATGGTTAAACAGGTGAATTTGGAAAGTCCAATGTTTTTTTTTGTGTGTCTAAACGCGTAATAAACAGTTAAAAGATAAAAACAATCGTGTAGATTTTGGCTCACCTGTTTGTGCCACAATGAAACGCCCATAACATACTTCCAGTTGCGGCGAGCGATTGACGTGCGCAATACAGAATTTTGACCCAAGATCAAGTGTTACTCATGCTCAATGCGACTGGAAGTATATGATGGGATTAAATGCCAAAAGTCTAATGTGTCAAGTGCGTAATTCGGGGGGGGGGGTGTTTTGCTACCCTAAACAAGCAAGCAATGCATTGTGTCGTTAATATACCCTTTAACGTCTTGCTTGGCTTTACTTCCGATTTACAGTATTTTTATGATCTTGATCTCTGCTGAATGTACGTATTACATACCATAAATACGTACATCACAATTTCAGGGTTCAGAAAAAACATACCCTTGGGAAAAAGGACACTTTTACGCGTTTTTTGTTCACGCATATATCTATCTTTGAATACAAGTGAGTCCGACAGGCGCTTGTATCGTACTTCAGTAATGTCGGTCTGTTTCCCCACGGCATGACCGCGTTGATCGAATGGATTTAACCTGTTTATATAAATGG
Organism: Ophioderma brevispina; assembly: GCA_023653785.1. NCBI lineage: Eukaryota > Metazoa > Echinodermata > Ophiuroidea > Amphilepidida > Ophiodermatidae > Ophioderma > Ophioderma brevispina. The sequence goes on along the minus strand of JAMKCH010007474.1, from coordinate 36,383 downwards.
GCAGGGAGGCCGCAGAGGTCTAGAAAAGGCCTTTATTTTACATTCCCCGTATGCACACAGTAAAGGCGATTGAATAGTAACTTAATTTGCACCATGATTCTAAATACCCACTGAGCGTTGACTTCTGTTTATTTTCCGTTACTCTTTTTAATCTAAATTGCTTGTATACTACAAAGGCTTGGAACTTTTATCTCATCTTTAGGACACCATTTCAAACCTGTTAAAGTTAGAAAGACAGTCAGGGGGAAACTAGGAAATTATGAAACATCACTTTGCGCGGAAAATTCAAAAATTGCAAATCGTGCTCGCTTGTATTTGCAAGATAAATGTGGATTCGTGATTAGAAATTAGGCCAAAGATGAGGATGTTTGTAGAAGGAGTAAGCATACTGATCAATCTCGTTTGAAAGAAGATTGCAGATTGCACGTTATGTGCCTAGTAGTGTAGCTCATTAACGAAGGGGTTGCGGTTTGCCTGATGTACGTGGTTTTGTTTGAACATTTATTGTGAAAGTCAGGCGACCCGCGCAGTCTTCTATTTTCTCATGTCCCTGGTTAAAAGTAAAAGGAACCAATTGCTTATTTACTGGTGTTATTGAATGTTTGTTTTTATATAAATGGCGAGAGTTATTAAATGTAAATGATAGAAGCTAATCCGATACCAAAAAATCTCGTACTCGCTTGATGTTGTTGTTTATCGAAATATTATTAAGAAGTCCGTTTTACCTCTGCAAGGACCTAGAGGTACAGAGAAACACCTTTCATGTTACATACAGTAAACTGTAAACTGGTCACAACACCTGTGTTGTTACTAGCTTATAAGATTGCCAGAAAGAAGAAGCCAGAGAAAAAGGGCTGACTTTTGTGAGGAATGAATTTAAAATGGCATGACATTTACAGTATCCCAATATCCAACTCCTTGTCGACTAAACTTGGGTATTTCCAGTTCCAAATTTGGACCACGGAACAATTATTGGTTGTCCTGAAATGCTGATAAATTTGGTTATGTTCAGGCAGTATGTATACATTTGTAATATTGCAAAATGATAAGATCCTCATCTCTCTGCCAGATTGCATTGGTACTTCAAGTTTTGGAAAGATGTTATGATAATAGTTTTAGCTAGGCGGGTCCCCGGATTTCGGGCTCTGAGAGTGAATAAATCTGCCAGAGAGAATCGGAAGCAAAGTTGTGATCCATTGTTACAGCTCGAGCATATCGAAAAAGGTCTGTTTCGGCTTCAATGACTTGGCAACACAGTGGCGCTGTGAGCGCCGCCGTGTTTTCTATGAACCGAGGTATCCTGGAGATCAGGCAAGTTTACCCAATTTGTGCTTCAAGCCATGACCTAACATGAATTTAATTGTGTTAGGACCAGCTCACATAAACACTTTAGGTCATCCAATAACTTAATTTCATAAGACGTAAGTGTAAAATCAATAAAATGTCCATTTTGTTTAAAAAATAGAAGCCCAGGGACAGGGTCTGATTATGATTGATTTAACCGTATTTACTAAAGTCGGCTCACACGGTTCGCTTAGTAACGGTTCTATCCTTGGTCGGTATTAGGTCGAACTTAAAGTGGCCATGTGGACGCGCAATGATCGCATCAAATTCTGTCGGTATTAGTATCGGACTTTAAATTTGGTGTGTGGACGCGCATTTAGCGGTATTAGCGCTTAGATCCGACATAACTTTAAACATTAATGCCAAGCTAAAAAAACGTCGTTAGTGCCCAAGGGGGGGGGGTTTAGGGACCCAATCCCTAGATAACACTTTCCAGTGGGAGTTGGATCATGACACTAACATCACATTAAATGGGGGTCACGTAAGAAACCATACCCACATTAAAAATGAAAATCCGACCATTGACCTATGACCTATGGCCAATTGAAATGTCACTCTTCGAACAAGAGTGGTTCGCACATTTCCATCCTCAGCAACTCCAATATAAGCGCCCCCTTTTGAACCAAAAAATCATTATAGCTACTCTAGAATAACCAATTAAAATAATTCATTGCAAAATATAGCCAAAGTATTACCATCTTGTATTTTTCATCAGAAAACTTCAAAATCGCCTTATTTTCCCATAGACTTACACAGTTAAGAGCACGGACAGGAAAAAATCAAATGATTGCTCTCAGCATTATATACCAAGGCTATTTGATTTACGTATTATTAATTGTTAATTCATTACCTCATAAGGATATATCTAAGCAAATAAATCCCAAGATTTAATTACTTTAATGTTTAATTAGTAAAATATATTGATTTTTTCACTTCCGTTAGTGCCCAAGGGCGGGGGGGTTCCTAGCGACCCAACCTAATTATTCTATGAAGCCGTGGGAGGATAGTTAATTTTTTTTGTTATCAGGAGAAGCGTTATTCATAAATCAGACAATAGCAAAAAAAACTCATTGAAAATTTGATGGCGTAACCGAGAAATCGCCAAAAAAAAATCAAAATGTTGGGGGTACTATGGAACCCCACCTTGGGCACTAAGTGTTAAGTCCGAAAGCTTAGTACCGGTACTAGCTGACCGTTAGTGGTCCATGGCAAATGACTCGGAGTTGATAAACTTTCAACAAAGAAGGTTAGAATAATGATTAAACTTGAAAGAACATAGTGGAAAACAATGTTTACTTATCGAAATATCGTTTTATCCATGCACAGGAACCTAAAATACCATGAAAAACTCTAACAAATGACATATAAAATGGTAAGAATGGCAAAATCAATTCATTGTGGTGAAAATGATACTTTCTGTGGACAACCAATACAAAAGTAATGCCAGTCAGTCCGTGATGAAAAGTGTCCGTCCGTCCGTCATGATTTTCAATTTAAATTTTGGCGTGAATGAAAATAGACTTAATTGTTTAAATTTTTAACTTTCAGTTCACACGTAGTGCAGGTCAATATAAAATACTCCAAAATAAGAGTAAAAAAGGTCACAACCGTTAGATTGAGTAAAATCTTAGCCAAGGTTGAGTAAACCTTAATCAATAGCGGAGTATATTCTTACCCAAAAATGAAGTAAGGCTTACCCAACAATAATAAGGTTCCCCAATTTTGACTCTAAGATCTACTCAAATCTAAAGAGCTGCGTGCCCCTTTTACTCAAAATTGAGTAAAATAATTTTACCGTGAATGAGATAGCTGGCCCAGATACAAGATACATAGGCCAAGTCGGCGATCATGGGATCGGTCGTGGTCGGCAAGCCACAGTCGGACCAACGTTGGGGCGACATTGAATTTACATGTAAACTTCGTTGACAATACACGCTGGCCCAACCTTGGCCCAATATTGTGAATATGTGGGCGTGGTCTTGGGACATCTCATCTATTCCTATGAAATTATTGATTATTAATCATTTTATTCTTCTCCTGAGCTGCTCTATGCAAGTTTTCTTAATTAATGGACGCAATTGATTCTATTTAACGCAGAACATGATTGTTTATGGCTTCAAAAGCAAAATAATGAGAGTATTTCATGTTTTCCTTGATAACACCACAGAATACACATCTTGTTTTCCAGCTAACACCTTTTCACATTGTCATTTTCTTTACTTAATTGTAAATCAACCTTGAGGTTGATAAGACAAAATTTCTCCCTACATTATTCAAAAGTAAAGATGAAATGTCATGACCACTCCCTCCCTCCCTACAAAAATAACGATTAAAAATAAGAAATAACTGTCAGTAATAAGTATACAGGTTGGCAAGAAATTAGTACCGTTGTCTCGACATTGGCCCGATATTGGCCCAATGGCATTTTTTTTCATTGGCTCGATATTGGTCCTATGTTGGCCCAATGACAATGTTGGTCCAACGTTGGCCCATTGGACAAAACAACGTCGGACCAATGTCGTTTGCCAACATTGGCCCAATGCCGAGACTGTCATGTATTTGTTGGTCCTGGGGTGAGCGTGTTTTTTTCTAATTTCTGACCTGCTAAGGAATAAAACCACTTTATACATTCTTTTTGTCATCACGTATGGAAAATTTTGCATTAAAATGCTAACAACCGTGTGACAGAACTATTTCTGTAGAAATATTTTCTAATATTTTTTTTGGGGTTTCCTTAGAATAATGTTCAAGCTATAATATTAAACAAAACCTAAGAAAGTTTGAAAGTAAAAAAAAACTAAGACCAAAATTAATTATAGTGAAAAAAAGTCCGTCTATGATGTTGTTTTTTTTAACACCTCCGTTACAAAATGGCCTGATCCAAAGGTCTCCACCCCTTGTAACTTTTTAAAACCATGGTACAAGTACTTTGAGATATTAGGGATAATCCTTAAAGTGATTTCAACACAAATATTAAATCTTCACCTTGATGCTAACCATAAACCCTGAGACGAATATACCTAAAAGAGATTCGAAGCAAGTAATCAATGGATTGTTTGCAGCGTGCAGTGTCTGGTACGACATTATTATGTTAATTCAACGATTCCCTCGACTGATCGAGAAGCAGTAATCCTTATTCAATACATTTCAATGTATAACCCCAAGATTTGAGTGTGGCGGGCTATTTTTAAATCGATGATGCTCACACGTGCGTGGTATTTGTCAAAACGCCTTGAACACAGTTTAGTACTCAATGACCTTTGCATATAAGACATGGAAAACGTAAAATGACCCCAATTTTGTACACTCATTTGTCGACTATAGGTAGAATTTGCTCCAATTTCAATGTATTATGACATTCTTGGATATCTTCAAAATACACTGAGTTAACTAAAATGTGTATTTTCTCTTTCAATATCACAAAAATTGAAACAAATTTGGACCAGTTTATTTCTCAAACTGTTATTTTTTTTAACAGAATAGGATCTAATTGGACATTTTATTTTAATTTTGACTTAAGTCTTATGAAAATGAAGTTATTGATGACCTGGCCAAACCCATAAAGTGTCAATGTGAGCCGGTCCTAAGAACAATTATATTCACGTTAGGTCATGAATTGAAGCACAAAATTGAGTAAAATTGACTGATTCGCAGGATACCTCGCTCATAAAAAGTAAAGATGAATTTCACCTGACCACTCCCCCTCCCTCCCTACCAAAATAACGATTATAATACGAAATAACTTGTCAGTAATAAGTATACAGTTGGCAAGGAATCAGTACCGTGTCCCTCGACTTGGCCGATATTGCCCATGGCATTTTTTCATTGGCATCGATATTGGGCCTATGTTTGGGCCCCATGACAATGTTGGTCCAACGTTGGCCCATTGGACAAACAACGTCGGGCCAATGCCGTTTGCCAACATTGGCCCAATGCCGAGACTGTCATTGTATTGTTACTGGGGAGCGTTTTGTTTCTAATTTCTGACCTGCTAAGGGAATAAAACACTTTCCTAACCTTCTTTTGTCATCACGTGAATGGGAAATTTTGCCTTAAAAAATGCTAACACCGTGTGACAGAACTATTTCTTTAGAAATTGGCTAATCTTTTTTGGGGTTTCCTTAGAATAATGTTTCAAGCTATAATATTAAACACAACCTAGAAAGTTTGAAAGTAAAAACCTAATACCAAATAATTATATTGAAAAAAGTCCGTCTATGATGTTGTTTTTTTAAACACCATCCGTTTAACAAAATGGCCTGATCGCCAAGTCTCCACCCTTGTACCTTTTTAAAACATGGTACAAGCAACTTTGAGATTATGTATACTCCTTAAGTATTTTCAAAACAACAAATATTAAATCTTCACCTGATGCTAACCATAACCCTGAGAAAACGAATAACCTAAAAGAGGTTCGAAGCAAGTAATCAATGGATTGTTTGCCGTGCAGTGTCTGGTACGACATTATTATGTTAATTCACGATTCCCTCGACTGATCGAGAAGCAGTAAAATAATCGTTATTCAATACATTTTCAATGTATAAACCCAAGATTTGGATGTGGCGGGCTAAGTTTTTAAATCGATGATCTCACACGTGCGTGTATTTGTCAAAACGCCTTGAACACAGTCTAGTACTCAATGACCTTTGCATAAGCCATGTGAAACGTAAATTGACCCCAATTTTGTACACTCATTTGTCGACTATAGGTAAAATTTGCGCCAAATTTCAATGTAATTAATGACATGCGTTGGATATCTTCCAAATACACGAGTTAACTAAAATGTTATTTTCTCTTTCATTTAAAAATTAAACAAATTGGACCGTTGATTTTCTCAAACTGTTATTTGTTTTTAACAGAATAGGAATCTATTTGGACATTTTTTTTAATTTGGACTTAAGAAGTCTTATGAAAATGAAGTTATGAATGACGGCTCAAACCCATAAAGTGTCAATGTGACCGGGCGGGTCCTAATAACAATTATATTCCCGTTAGGTCTAATTTGAAGCACAAATTTGAGTAAATTGACTGATTCCCGCCGATACCATCGCTCCATACAAAAGTTTAAGGTGCCACAGCGCCATCTGCGCCAATCCAGTGCAAAGCCGCACAGCCTTGTTTCGATACGCTCGCACCACAACTTTGCGTCCCATCTCGTTTCAGTATTTCTCTCTCAGCTAAACCGATCGGTATCTTAAAACCTTACTGAAGAGGACGAGGTAAGAACGTTTTGTTGTACTGGAAATTTGCAGAAGGTTAAGCTGGTTTCCATCAGGGGCGTAACGCGTACTATCACTCTATTTCCGCGCTGAATAGGGAAACAACCTTTACTTTTTTTTACGGTGATTGCTGTATTTTTGAGGGAGCACAGCAATTAACTTATACAGCACTCCTATTCCGTACGTTCTAATACTGTGTGCTCTATCGTCAATACGATGCGCTGGTGGCCAAAACATAGGTGGTCATTGGTAAAAGTAACGTACATTAAGATGTGACATCAAATACCACTGTTATAGGCAGGTGCGCTCTTGCTTCCTTATTATAGTACCAATGGTTTATTTGCCGCTGTTCCCACACAGGTGATATTTTGGTCCGTTATCATTACTTTCATATGTTATACCTAACTAAAAGACTAATTCAATCGTCCATACCCGCTCATAGATGGTCCAACGTATGTTCTTAATATACACGTCAAGTTTGGATAAAATAGTGGAAATGAAAACCTTGGCTTAAACACATCAAAAGTAAACCTCATTTGTAATTTAACGTCGCCTAAATTAAACTTCTTTATTGAAAGTAATTCGGCGAATTAACTTGTTATCAGTGCATTTTAGATCAGTGTTTTACATAGTGCGCAATAGGCCCCTACAATTTCTTTCAATATGGCTACACATGGATACCGTGAAATGTGAAGATATTGTACTCCTAAGCACCGCTTTTTAAACCGTGACGAGATGTGAATGATTTATTAGTCCAGGATTTAAATCGTGGTGTGTAAAACTGGTACCAAGTTCCATTCAGAAAAAGTACAGTAAACAAAAATTAAATGTTGTACTTGGCCTTTCTTTCAAGTATTTTCTATGTTAGGCATCGAGCGACTTGCATCGATAATTAAAATGCCGCTTCCCCTATTTCCCTAATGGATATGACCCGAAACTTTTCCCCAGCTTCCTATATCAGCGCGAATCGGGTATAAGACCTCTAGCAAGTGTGGCAGGACCTGAAGATTCTACCCTTGCAGTGACGCAAAGATTATATTTGCCTCCGAATCAGTGCAGTATCCAGGATTTTGGAAACAATATAGTAGGATTTGGAACGTTTACTGTACTCGCTTCGCTCGCCGCCTGAGAACTTATTTTTCTTTTCTTTGAGTCGCAAAATCAGACGTGGGCAGCCCCTTCTGCTGTAAATCATACATCAAAACACCGGTTTCATCACCTGGCTCTCCTCTCTCTTAATTAACCCGGCCCCCTTTTTTTCTCCCTTGCTTCAAAATTCTCCCCATTTTTTCCAAGTTTGCCTCGTGCCCCGCGTAACGCATTGCTTCCGTGTGCGTCAAAAAGACGAACATGCCACCGTTATATAGTTCCGATGAACTCCATAGTACTTTACTAGTCACCCAGTCATACTTATACCGGCTTAACCCTGCTCTTCTTCGTCAATTAAATCGTCGGATTTAAAGCCTAGTTAGGTCCGATAGAGTAAACCCCGATGCTCTTCAACACTTCAAATTTAATATCAAGCACTAAAACCTAACCGACCAAAAACCGTGTATAATATACAAGGCGTCCGTGTACTGCGTGTATTTAGTGGGTAGAAAGGGTCTCGTGCACCCCCCTGAAATCAATTTCTAATCAATGGCGAGAAAAAAAAAATGCTAGAATGTGATGCTATGTTAGAGAAAAATTCAAAAATTGGGTCCCACGTGCCATTTTTAGGTTATTCTTATGCAATTAAGATCGCCATTACAGAAAAATATAGTTTTTTGCACACCGTATCTTTCTCAACACAAAAAACAAAAATTAATTCTTTAAGCCATTATGACCGTTTGCCATCTACAATGGTTAACAAGCAAAATTGCCAGCTGTGGTTCTTCTGACTGAGTAAGACGCTATATCTCATACTTGAATTTAGACTTATTATTATTGTGAGATGACATGCCGATTTACAGGCATTTTCCTGAGGAAGGAAATTCGGGAACAGGGCGAAGGGGATGTGAATAAAAACTTAAGAGAGGAGACAACCTGGGTTCACAAGATTCTTGATGGGAGAAATTATTCGTTGCATTGAATTTTAATGAAGCCTATCATACAAACAAGATAGATATGAGTTACTTGTAGTCAAAGACATACATCTCTTATTTAACTTTAGGATTATATTATTATTTTTGACTATACAATTAAATATTACAGGTATACATGGTTTTTATTGTGTTACAGATCGTTGGAGCAGCCATGTTGGCTGCCACCTTGAATCCGAAGCAGATAATAATAAAAATGTGAATCGACAAGCAGGGACACTCTCTCATGGGTGACACTCAGTTTTCTTTGCACCGTAAAGTGATTTAATGTCCGACCGCCAATGTGGAGACATTACAATGGGTACAATAGGCGTGAGGGGATTAGCGGATTTTTTGTTTAAAGTCACTCGACATATTAATAGCGGTAATACCTACACATATTATTATTTAATTTTATTTCATTTTGACACTCCGCTTTTCCAACAGCGGGGGGGGGCACACACCTTCTCGGTGGTGCGTGCCTTACAAAGTAACACACACAAAACGGTACAAGTCACAAATACAGTGGTGCGCATCAAAACCTATTCCTGTAACATGCATTAACCACTAAGATCCAATCTGCTTAGGGGGTACAATGCATTAACAGAAACTGTGTATGCACCACGCCGTTTGACAGTAAAACATATTAAACAATAGTCGTCAATTTAACAAGAAATAAATGATCACCAAGTCTATATACAAGCAATAAACGTGAAGGCAACATTTTTTTGTTTTTTTTTTTTAATGTGGATCAATTTGACGCAATTCTGATATGCCATGTTTTTTCAGATAGACTTGCAAGTATTCGATAATACTTGCAGTGTCATATGACTATACTGTATTCTACCTTTTCCTGTCACGTATGATAATGTTATTTGAATAAATTGAATCTTGAATCTTGTTTAGATCCTTCTTTTTTGTGCGGGTGAATGGCTAAACAGATTAAAATCTGAATTGTTGGAAGTCGTTGTGGTTCCGTCTATCTCTTTCTTCCTGAATAAAACCTAACAGGATACTCGACAACATGTAGGTAGGCGAGAAGGAGAAACAAAGATGTTCTATATAATAGAGGAGGCAAAACGTTACGTCATCGTTTAGAAATTCACCGTCTCGCTGTTTTGCCGACCACAAAGAAACCCTAGAGTACCAACAATAGAAGCAATGGCTGCCTCCGCTTTCTTCCACATACTGTGGTTTGCCGCTTTGCATATACACGAATCTTAGTGATACAATTAATGTATGTGTTCGAGTTGGCCAGTTGTAATAATAGTTTACCTGGATCATTGTGCTCATATACTCTTTTTTCTCATAATGCAATGCGCGCTTAGGTGAAAAGAGTATTCATTGAGGCGTTTATTTAAATCAAGACGACTTATGTTTCATTTCATTCGTTGTGTGGCCATGGGTAGGACAAAATTTAACCACCCACTAGCACCCAACTCCAACAACTGATATTTTGGCGATTGTTTGTATCGAATTGACATTATGTGTGGTATACACGCACCCAAACTGATAATTATTCCGGCAATATTCAAAATGTTCAGCGCCCAGCACGGACTACTGGTTTTGAATGCTTCACCCCCTTGAGGAGAAAGCTCTCCTACTGGCCATTCGCACGCCGATTATCCCATTATATCACTTGGCAACTCATTTGTAAAGCTATACCAACAAAGGCCGCTTCTCGGCAAGGAGTACTCTTTCATGTTCCCTGATCCTCGCCGACAGAAGCTGGGCACGGCTCAGTTGTACAAGATATGACCTGTGCGCAGAAAGGTATTCCCCGATACGCAGTGGTTTGTTTACATTGGAGACGAAAACAAAGAGACTGATTCGATTACAGCCGAAATCCTGAGTAGTTCAGTCCAAAAATCGGAGTGAGAGCTGTTCCCAAGATGAGTTACATTAATTTAAATTTTTGAACGTGGTGTTTAATGAACCGCCGGATTCTTAAAGTATGATATTTGGCGACGAAATCTACTTGAAGTGGTAAGGAAAAATGCCTAATCACAATGACACCAACCTTGACATTGCCCGGAGTTGCCCGTTCTCTCAATTTGGTCCCGAGTTGGTCATACATGGACATAATAGAAAGATGACAACCAACGCGAAAACCACCAAATACCAAGGTCGATTACCAGGGCCGTAGCCAGGGGGGTGGGGGGGGGTGCGACGCACCCCCCAAAAAGGACAAAGGTCCGCTTTGCCATTTAATCTGTATTCAATAAAGTTTTGTCTTAAGGGTTGTTGTGCATTGATAAATTACGGACCAGCAGATGTGAACCATCCGGCATTACGATTTCCGTTGTTACTATAGGCCCTACTTGTTGTTTTCTCTCCACGCTGCGACATATTTAATTTCTTACTTGCACTCCCCCCCCCCCCCCCCCCGATCTTCAGATTTGGGAGACGACGGTGAAAAATTTTGGGTCAACCGGTCGAGCGCAGCTATCCGAAAAATTTTGTTGGGTACGCAACAGTTCCGCTTCTTGCAAATCCGCAACCCCCCCGCATAAATTCTTGCTACGGGCCTGTCCGATTTACCCATTCACTGGTCAAACGCATTATATCTCATTACTTTTTCTTTTTTTAATCGACTTATTATTCTTGTGAGATGACATATCCGTTACAAGCAATTTTCCTGGGTTTCAAAAGGATTCTGATGGGGAGAGAAATTAGTCCGGGCATTGAATTTTAAGATGAATATTATACAACCAGATAAAAATAAAAAAAGTAAAAAAAAACTCTATGATTAATTTTAATTTTATGATTATTTATATTTTTGACTATACAATTAAAATATTACAGGTATACATTGTTTTTTATGTTTTACAGATCGTGGGCAGCCATGTTGGCTGCCCTCTTGAATCCGAAGCAAGATAATAATAAAAATGTGATCGACAAGGGACACTCTCCATGGGGGACACTCAGTTTTTTGACCGGTCAATTAAAAAGTGAGTTATGTCCAACCGCATGTGGAGACGATTACAATAGGGTAAATAGGCGTGAGGGATTAGAGGGATTTTTTGTTAAAATTCATCGGACATGTAAAGCGGTAAAGAAACTACACATATTTTTTATTTATTTATTCATTTTGGAACAACTCTCGTTTTTACAACAGCGGCACACACTTCTCGGTGGTGCGGCCTTACAAAGAAGAAACACACACAAAACGGTACAAGTAACAGAATAAAGTGGGCGCATACAAAAACCTATTCCTGTAACATACATTTAACATAAGAGCAAGATATGCTTGAGGGGGTAAAATGCATGTAACAAGAAACTGTGTATGCCACCACGCGTTGACAGTAAAAGGCAATATTTAACACAATAGTGCGTCAACTTTAACAAGAATAACTGATACACAAAGTCACTATAAACAAGCAATAAACCAGTGGAGGCAAACTTAATGTGGACTCAATTTGACGCAATTTGATGATGCCATGTTTTTTCAGAAAGACTTTGAAGTGTCAGCTAAGACTTGCAGTAGTCATACTATACTGTATTATACATTCTGGCCGTATGATATGTTATGTTGAATAAATTGAATCGTGAATCTTGTGAACCGTTCCTTTTGTGCGGGGAATGGATAAACAGATAAAATCGGATGGGGAAGTCGTGTGGTTCCTTATTCTTTCTTCCATGAATAAACGAACAGAGAGACTCGACGAAGCATGGAGGTAGGAGAGAAGGAGAACAAGAGGTTCTATATAGATAAGAGTGCCAAAACGTTACGTAATCTTTAGAAATTCCGTTCCCGCATGTTTTGCCGACCACAAAGAAAACCTTAGAGTACCAACCAATAGAAAGCAATTGGCTGCCTCATTTTCTTCCCATACTGTGGGTTGGCCGCTTTGGCATATATACACTAATCGTAGTGATACAAATTCATGTATGTGTAGCAGGTGGCAGGTGTAATTAATGATGTACCTGGATCATTGTGCGCAGCTACTCTTTTTTCTCATAATTGCAATGCGGCTTAGGTGAAAAGATGTATCATTGAGGCGGTTTATTTAATTAAAGACGACTGATGTGTAATTTCATTCGTGTGTGGCCATGGGTAGGACAAAATTTAACCACAATAGCACCCAACATTCCAACAAACTGATATTTGGCGGATGTTTGTATCGAATACATTATGTGTGTATACAAGCACCAATGATAATTATTCCGTGCAATATCAAAATGTCAGAGTCCCAGCACGGACACGAATGGTTTTTGAATGCGTTTCACCACCTTGAGGAGAAAGCTCTATCCTAATTGCATTACGCAAACGCCGATTATCCCAATTATATCACTGGCAACTCATTGTAAAAAGCATAGACCAACAATGGCCGCTCGCGGCAGGGAGTACTCTCTTAAGCTTCCAGATCATCGCGGACAGAAGCTGGGCACGCACAGTTGAACAAGATATGAACTCGTGCGGCAGAAGGTATATCCCGCGATACGCAGTGGTTGTTTACATGTGGAGACGAAAACAAAGAGATTAAGTCGCTTACAGCCGAAATTCTGGAGTATTCAGTCCAAAAAAAATCGGGAGAGAGCATGTTCACAAGATGAGTTACATAATTTAAATATTTTGAAAAATTGGATGTTTTGAAACGCCGTTTTCTTAAAGTATGATATTGGAGGACGAAATCTAACTTGCATTGGGACGAAAAGAAAAATGCCTTATATAAACACAATGCCACCAACCTTGACAGTGCCCGGAGTGGCCCGTTTTCTCAATTTGTCCCGAAGTTGGTCATATCATGGACATATAGAAAGAATGACAAACAAACGCGACGGGAAGAAACCACCAATTACCTTAATCGATTACCCGGGCCGTAGCCGGGGGGGTGGGGGGGGGGGTGCGACGCACCCCCAAAAATGAACATAAGGTCGCTTTGCCATGTTTAAGGTCCGTGATATTCAATTAAAAGTTTGTCTTAAGGGTTGTTGTGCATTGTATATGAATGACTACGCAGATTGTAAACCATCGCATTCCGATTGCCTTGTTACTAGAGGCCTAATTGTGTTTTCTCAACGCTGCTACGATAATTTTTTCTTACTTGCACTCCACCCCCCCACGCCCACCCCCCCCCCGATATTCAGATTTGAGAGCCGGTGAATTGAAAATTGTGGGTCAACCGGCCGAGCGCGGCGAGCCGAAAAATTTTTTTGAGGTACGCAAAAGGTCCGCTTCTGGCAAATCCGCACCCCCCGCATAAATTCCTTGCTACGGGCCTGTCGATTACCCATTCATCGACAAAAGCTAGGCACTAGATGTGTATTCATGTGCATTACACCGAGAACCGTTTGTTGAATCTAATTCTTTGCAGCGGCGATTGAGGGGACTACGGGAAAAGACTGTTACAAAACTTTGAAATTTGACCGGATGTGTGACCCTGACTGTAGGGTGTTGGAAAGTGCATAGTACATTCAATTTCCATCTTTTTTTGGCAAGTTGTTGCCACCAAAGAAGGAGAATCTTGTTCAGAAAATACCGAAAACCCCAACAAATCCGTCATTCCTTGGTGGAGCTACGACTGTAGAAAATAAGCTTGCATTTGTGGTGATTTGGGACACAGTTAAACGTATATTGTTAAAATCGTGTGAAAAATAATATGAAAATGTTCCGAATCACGTCCGACTCTTGAAAAACGGGGTTATGAAAGTTTCAATGTCCCTTGTAACAATGTATAACCTCTGAACTGGCGCCCAAACGCGCCAACAGTGAATTGTACTTCGAAAACCCACCAAAATTGTAAATTATAACTACAGGTAATTAGTGAATTGGTTACCGCTTGGCTGTTTGTAGTCGATACCATGTCGAAACTGATTCCAATGTGTGTCATCTGAAATAGGAATGTGATAAGTCATACTTTATACCTAATTAAATGTATATAAATTAAAATATTAAACACTCGTCTCCGAAGGGGGGGGGGGTTGTTACGCTCTCTTCTAATTCTTTTCGCCCAACCAAAAGTGTCAAATGAGTTAATGTAATTACAATTGACATTTTGGGATCAGTTCATGACCCCTTAAAAACAATACGGGGTAATAGGAAAGGTTAACGGGTGATCCCAAAGTGATGGATCGGGTGTGGCAATCACCCCAGGCGTAAATCCCGGGGGGATGGGGGATATATCCCCCCAATATTTGGATCATCCCCAATGTGATACCATCACGTTGTTTTTGACCAAAACTAAAACTCATATTTTACCCCATATAAAAGTTTAAAAATCATAAAATTTTTTGAAACCAACATCAAATTGTTCAAATTACAATTATATTTAAGGAGTTTTAACTTCTAAATGGCAAAAGTTTTAGCGCGTAATGATCTTTTCAGCAAACCCCATTTCATCCATAAATTTTCATCAACCCCACCCCATATCAAAAAGAAAGAAATTTACGCCATGCCCCCCCCCCCTCAGGAGGGAAATAACAACACGCCCAGTACGACAAGGAATATCACAGACATGGATCTTAGTTGCAATTGATAGCAGGTCCTCCCATTTTCCTTTGATACTAAATTGAGTACCAACATACTAACATTCATAATGACCGGTCATAATGGATTCAATGATGCCCATTCAATGGAGGGATTCATCAATTCAAATAGTTTTATAGCATTATCATTCAGCCAATACATTACATAATGATACAATTATTATTGGAAAAATATTGACATATTTAAGAGGGGAAAATAATACACAGGAATGTTGTGAAAGGGAAATGATATCAAATGCAGGAAAGGCCATAATAAGTCTGATGGACTTTGAGCATGACCCCACCCTAATATACAATGATTATGATTAATAATTTAACTATGGACCAGACATGACAAGCAAGACAGAACAGGCCGCTACGGACGAGCGACAGGGACAATTATGTTAACAAGATCAGGGGCAAAGAAATGGTGAACGTGGCGAACGTAAGAAACGATAAAAGAGAAGGATAAAGAGGTATTGCAATTATTGAGTGGTCAAAGAAGGAAATTGAGGGAAAAAAAATACTGATGAATGTTTACGACTGAGTAATCAAAAAAAGTTTCAATTAACTATTGATTATAACTCTGTTTTAGATTAAATTTAAAAAGCATTAATGGTTTAGAGTTTATGATAATGTACTATAGTTGATTCATCATCGTGTCACCTTTTCTAGTACTTTCGAGGTATTGGCATTGAATGCGGGGATGTGCATTGGATGGAATTAAATTCACAATTAAAATCTATTTGAAAGCATATAGTTCACTAGCACCAGACAAATCAATTATGTGCTTAATGAATCATAAAACGCATATAGCTACATTAATCTATCAAACATTCTTTACTATCGTATTTGCTTGACTAGTATTATGTAACAGGTGAGTTGAAACGTTACTGACTTTGAGGCGTTGAAGCGTCCGGTTTGAGATAAGAGGGAACAAACAAGTCTTTGTATTCCTTCTGTATACATATGAAGCTGAAAGACGAGGATATCTAGTTCATTTCTGGAAGCAGGTGAAGGTGAATTCGAGCCACATATTCCGCCTTCCTCTCCCAAGTAATCGACGCTGTCCAAAACTTTCCCGCGGTGACACGATGGGTTGAATTTACTATAGTGGTTCCATATTTTGGGCCCAGGAGTCTTACTGAGTTTAACTTAATTAGGTTTGATGAGGTTTTTTGTTGTGGATGTTTTGTTTGCATTTCTGGTGTTATATGTGTATCCATGGTTAAGGTGGTTGTATGATAGAAATATGTGGGTCATCGGCCAAATAATACAAAGAGTAACAGTTTAATAAATTCTAAGCTATACTGTAGGTACCAAATTATAGGGAATTGGATGTTCAATGAAGAAAGTTCAAGCGAAGGACAGACAGCCCTCCTGCTGAGAGGGTGATTATAGCAATTATCTTAAGCCGGTAATTGGGATCATGGTAGGATTTGATAACAAAAGGCGGCAACGTGATAGGGTCTTTGAAATAGTGTTTGTTGGTCTTCCTCTATTCGTCCATGGTCATATTCCACCAGGAATTGTAAGGTTAGTTAAGCAGATAATGGTAAAAATTGTGCATTTTGTGAGTTAAAGCATCAATTTGGCAGAGAGTAGAGCAATTTGGAAAAACAATTGGATATGGAACCACCTGCGCAGGTCAAGTTCAATGTAACTAGAGGTCACAAAGTCAATTGAGGTCAAAAATAAAAAACAATGCAGAATAAGGTGGCATAACTCTAACACATCATAAACATTCTCATGGATCTATTGTGACATACATTCGAACTAATCAAAGCCGGTTTTCTTCATTAAAAGGGACCTACAGTATTATGAGGAGGAACCAATTGTATATAAGTTTGCGCTTTGTTGTAAAATATCAAAACCCCCCCGCGGACATTTCGTATTGGTTTATTGAACAAAGACAACAAACCACTAAGTTTTGAACTCCCGCTTTCCTGATCGGCCCCATAAACAAGCATACCCGGATAGCGGTCATCGCAAACCAGAAAATACAAAAGCATATCATTACAAAGATGGCTTTACGGTTATTGTCCTCCAGTTGCATTTACTATATTGGTAAATTGTTTTTAAAAAAAGGGGAGGGGGGGCCAGATTTGCTGGGAAATGTTCTCTTATCTTTTAGCTAATACATTAACAGAACATGAACAGTTATTGAAGAGAACAGGGACATAGCTTCATGGGGATACATTTCGGTGAATTGTTTGAAAATGCTACAAGTATATCACATGTTAATCACCAAAAGCCACAAAAGGAACCAATCGGATTTATAATAGCTCCATTGAGAAATAATTATATTATTCATCTGTATATTTCCTAAAAACATGAATACTATGAAATAGCGTTTGGATTAGCCTACATTGCAAATAACAACATACTATGAGATCAATTTCATGATGAATGGCATGGCCGAAACATTGCATCGATTATGTGTAACATTAACAATGATGTGGTAATAGGCGACTGGGAGTCCATTCATTTTAACAATACTTTGTACAAGGAGCATCTGTGATTAAAATATGTATTTTCTGAAGTGAAATCGATTCGCAAGGGTCTCATTTCAACCAAAATGTGGCCAACTTCGGAACAAAATTGAAAAAAACGGGCAACTTCGGACACTGATTGTCTCCAAAACAAAACATTCAAGTTTTTATTTTAAAAGCCGAAAAAGTAGAGTTAAAACTAGAATCAATGTATAAATCATCTTAGGAACATGGCATCTCGCTTTCTATAAATGACCACAAATGCATCCGAAATGATCGTGTTTTACTGAAGATGATGACGGTGACGTGGTTCATGTCACAAACAAAAACAATACTCAGATGTAATGTAAAACTTCGTATGCCCAGTTCATGTTTATAAAGAAATGCAAAATGATTACAATATATGTCGCTATCTGCTTAACTATGGTACATGATGCAATGTTGATGCACTGTTATCAGCATCACTATCGATCTCGTGTTGTATTGTCCAATACAATAGTTTTACGACCGGTTTACGAGGGCGGCGATGATAATCGGTCAACGGGATTTGGGAAGAGCGTCTCTCCTCAAAGAGGTTAGATATAACTAGAGAGGCAAAACGTTACGTACACTGTAAAATTCACCGCTCGCGTTTTGCCCACCACAAAGAAAAACCCTAGAGTACCAAACATAGAAAGCAATGGCGCCTCCGCCTTCTTCCCAATACTGTGGGTGCCGCTTTTGCATATACACTAATCGGTTTAGTGTACAAATTAATGTATGTGTTAGAGGTGGCCAGGTGTAATAATAGGTAACCTGGATCATTGTGCTCACTCTTTTTTCTCATAATGCAATGCGCGCCTAGGTGAATAGATGTATTCATTGAGGCGGTTTATTTAAAATCAAGGACGACTGATGTGTCATTTCATTCGTTGTGGGGCCATGGGTAGGGAAAAAAGTTAAACACCCAATAGCAACCAACATCCAACAACTGAATTTTGGAGGATCTACTTTGTGTGTACATTCCTTCTGTGTGTTACAAAGCACCCAAACTGATAATATTCCGTGCAATATAAAAAAGTCAGCGGCCGCACGGACGGGACTGGTTTTGAATGCGGTTCACCCCATTGTTTATCCTGCTCTCCTACCTCCATGGACGAAGCAAGTAATCAATGGATAGTTGGCAGCAGCGTGTTGGTACGGTCTATGTTTCAACGGTTGCCCTCGATTGATTCGAAAGCAGTAATCGTTATTCAAGACAAAACCACAATTTTTCAATTTATACCCCCAATATTTGAGTTTTGAGGGCTATTTTAAATTAAATGATGCTCACACGTGCTTGTTATTTGTCAAAAATCAGGAAACAGTTTATACTAAAGGTCCCATGGCCCGATCGCTAATATAGATCCGTCCACCAGAAGACCCAGATTTTACCGGAAGTGGTAACATTGTGGGATCCGGAAGAAACCGACTATTTTTCTCATTTACCCGTGAACATCTTAGAGATAAAGGATATTGTTTGGAAGTTAGTGAGCGAACATGTGCTCCATTTTGGTTCACAATATAATTTTACACAGTACTCATGGGGCTTTACAAAAGCACGTTTTTGTTCTCACATTCAAAACGGATTGAAATATCGACACGAATTGTAGATGGGGTTTTGGAGTGAAGACGAATCTATCAAGATGAAACACTTCATATCCTTAAATTCGGGCCATCCCCCTTTAATGACTGTGAAATCAGCCATGGAATACTTAAAATGACCCCCAAGTTTGAACACTCATGTGTACGACTATAGTTTAGAAGAATTTGCTCAAAATGTCAATGTATTAATAACATTCGAGATATTTCAAAATATACTGAGTATTAAAATTAACAAGATTTTATTTCTGAACTCATATTTGTAGGCCTCATGACACAGGGGTTTGTAATTATTTGATTTTTTAAAAGAAGTTAACCAAGGCCAATAAGCCTCGGGTTGCAGGGGTAGAGGGAATTAGATAGCACAAGCATTGTAATGGTCTTAAGCTGCGTCTACAATAATAAATACATTTAAATAGATACAGGTTAAGCAGATGTGGATGTGCACCTTGTGATAAAAGCATGAAATTTTCCACAGAGATAAGTGTGCCCCTATGCAATAATTTTACGATATGTGCCCAGTGTACCTCTCCTATATGGCCTGGAGAGGGCGTTTTCAACCAAACTGGCCCCCCAAAAATAGCCTAAAATACAAAGTACACCTGAAAAGGATGACATTTTACATGATATTGATGATTTTATTCATCTGCTCGATCCTGGTGGTAATGTCTCAGTTTCACTGATACATTATAGAGGGCGCTTTCAAAATGGCAGCCAAAATCCAATATCAAGCAGAGAAGTTGGGCGATGTGAGTGCAACCTCTATTGCTACACAGATTGTCCCAAATGGGAATTTCACCTCCGACATGACTTCTTATCCATGGATGCATCAATCCCATCTGTGCTATGGGGGACCACTCAAAACCATCCGAGTGACGTACCGCGCAGTTGATCCAGAAGGTGCAAAAGTTCGAAGTAGTCCGCCTTATGCTCTGATATGCTCTGAAAAGACAAATGATTGACGAAAATTGCCAAATTTTCAAATTTTGCCAAAGTTAGTTTACGTTGAAAAATTGGTCGAATTCCCGAAGAAGAGTGATTTAAAAATACATATTTTGGTCACTACATCCCCTTTTCGAAACCACGCCATCTCAACACCCCCCCCCCCGCCCCTGGTCGGTTACACACTGAAACCCATCGAAGAATTCATCACCATCCAGAAAAAAATGCAGTAAAAGGGTGTCCTTTTC
Source organism: Ophioderma brevispina (assembly GCA_023653785.1). NCBI lineage: Eukaryota > Metazoa > Echinodermata > Ophiuroidea > Amphilepidida > Ophiodermatidae > Ophioderma > Ophioderma brevispina. Next base: position 15,990 of record JAMKCH010007474.1, on the reverse strand, counting down.
ATCATGGGGGACTTCACGCACGGGATGGAGGAGGGATTAGGGTTCCATTTCTTTAGGTACCCATTTTCGCCTAGGCCTACATGTTCAGTTTAGGGGATGCAATTTCATAGTGGTCATTGACTCTTCTATGTAAGCGCAACAAACAAGCACATAAATGGGAAACAGTATTTAAGTGTCTTATTCAATTATTGCACGAGTGCAGGCATTTGTGTATTAAATGGCTACAAGAGGTATTCCTGTGTTCAGATGTCTATTTAGGTGTAATGCATCAGTAAAGGTACTTCAAGAATTAGTTCAGGATTAGGGCCACTTTTGCAACAGAAGGTGAAAAGGTCTCATTTTACTGACATGCCAGGGCAGCATGATCCTAGCTCCTATGAACATGTATGACTTCTGTCATGGTCGATCAAACCATAGACCAGGCGACTTAACTTACCACAGGCAGAAAGGACTGCTTGGAGGCAAAAGAGAAGGGTGGCACTGTCCTTGCAGACAATGGCGGCCAATACTACGACCACTACTACTAAGTCGGCTCAGCCGGAATCTAGAAAGGATCACCAGGGATATACATAATGCATGAATGTCGCAAGATTCATTGTGTTACAACTCTGGTCCCTTTTCAGGATGTCAAATAAGTTTGCGTTGTCCGCCCATTGTCCGATGTCCATGTGTTGTTGCCAGAGAACGGTCTACTGGTTACACAGATCAGGGTGGATTGGTAACGGGTAACAGATGCATGCCTGCGAGCTGAATCCTCTTGTTGCAGCCTGTCTTCAACCTTAGGAATTTCACCATAAGCACAGAGTATGAAGCCGTTGTTCCAGTTGATGTTAAGCATGTCCTCGCATTCTGGTTGTAACAGCCATGAGAGACTTGATCTCAAGAACTGGGTAATGACAATGCTTCCACGCCTCTAATAAATACTATTGCTACGTTGGGTGAAGAAGCTCAATTTTACTTCACGGGACATATGGGATTTCCATATGTGGTTCATCTTGTTTATGGGCTTCCATGCACAATGCCTTCCTGATTTTGATATCGGCTTCTGTGGATTTTACCATGATCCAAGGTATTTGAAGTCATCGAACCCCTTCAGAACTGCCCTGTAAGCGGTATCAGTGCCATCAGTAAGGTATTGCATGTCATTACCTCGTCTTTTTGGAGGCAAAGTCCCATCTTAGTGCATTCTGTTTCTACAATCCAGAGTAATTGCCTGAGAACTGCTTCATTGTACATAAGAGGCAAATGTTCATCCGCAAGTCAAATCATTAGTGTAACAGATTGGCTCTTCTGGACTTTTTGGTGTTATTGTGAATCCAGGTGGGCAAAGCTCATTCAATATAGAAACTCACCCAAAATACTCTAAAGAATGTACAGCAATACGGAGTGCATTGACGCGCACCAATTACCTACGTCCTCGTCCGTTATTCATTTGATTCATCAGCTCCAACGGATTTTGGAATAGACAAATAAAACATAACACCAAATTCAGATATTTTCGTCAAGATTTCACTTTTAGCGTTAAAACAATGGCGATGTCTAAAATTGGGATTCTTGGCCGCCCTCCCTAATGTCAACAAGGACACAGCTGGCTGTGTTCTTGTTGACATTTTACCAGCCCAGCAGTATGGCATCGAGTATTCTGGCAATCAAACTACTGTTATAGATCATGCCTGCCTGGCACACTACATTATAGCTATCAAATTCAACTTCGTTCATAAGGACCAGCGAAGGACACTAAGTAGACCAAGAAATGGTGTTAAGGATCTCTCCAAGCTTCACTGCTTCACAGGCTGTCCCAAAATATGTAACAATCGGAACAAAACCATTTGTAAAAGCTAAAGGTCATGGGTTTTGTTTGGTATGGTTATTAAGCCAAATTAAATAAGTTTTTATTTGCGTGGATTTCATTTCAATCCGAGATGTAGAACAAGGAGGAGCGCAAATTCGGAGGGGTCCTATTGCATTTGGTTACTTTGGTGATTTGGAAGCATGATTTTGTAACATACGCAAAAATTGGAGTTAATGATCTAGGTTATTGATGGGCTATTGAACCTACAATCCGTTGTTAACTTCTTATGGTCAATACAATGTGAACATTGTTTTATTATAAGTAATGACCGGTTTGGTGGTTTTAAACTTAATCAGTACGTTAACTTTCATTAACAGACTTAGCCTTATCAAAATTGCTCAAAGTTACACAGAATGCGAGACCAAAACTAAATTAACCAAACCAACATTCAGATTAATAATTGCAATGTGCCCCCCACCCCCCGCTCCCATCTTACGCTACTGGGTGAAAGTTGTGAAAGACGTTATTTAATCAAAAACACGGCAGATCTATTTGTTTCCTTTTAAGATGGAAAGACGTGTGCTATGAAGCAAATGATGAATTTGCGTCAGGCATTTCAAGCGCTCAAGGCAGCTAGAAAGAAATCGGAACCAAGTGATTTTGGCCTCATATTTGATAAGCATATCTTTTGTTCATATACGTATCGGATTGGAAATGGAAATAAATGACAAATTAAAGCTCATTTTATTGGATTCCAGTGACTTTAAACAAGGACACGTTACTTTTTTTTTATCCAAAATGCCCTTGGCCAGAGTATGAAATAACTTGGGGAGGGGGGGGGGGGGCAGGGGTAGGGGGGACAGCCTGTATGGCGGTGCTTCTCTGAAATGGCATCAAAATTCAAGAACAGAACTTTAAATCAGTTGATTATAGCCACTCTCTAAAAATGTAAATAATTACTCAGTTATAAATTAAAGTAAAGATTGGCTGTCATTTTAAAAGGGCCTCAAGTAGATCCTGTGCAAAAAAAGGACCCCTCTAGATGGTTGCCTTTGTAGGCTTTCTTAACTGATGCTAAGGAAGTTTCTTTTGATTTGAATAATGATGCCATGCTTTGTTCCGTGAGTATCAGGTTCTAAAACACACTCCTGACATCCTAGAATTTCTTTGTCGAGATAAAAACAAAGATTACAAAGGACTCTTCTAACTTAACAAGATGACATTTGTCTTGGTTAATTACAGAAAAAAGGTGGTTAGTTTACATTAACATTTCAGTAAATGTGTACAGAAATCAGCAGTGCTCAGATTTTGCTAAGGAGGAACAGCATGATGGAATGTTAGAGGGCCGTTTACTAACCCCGTCAGTGGGTTTTTTTTTTGCACAGGAGATCATCACTTTTGCGTACTCAGAATGGCTCGGAGGATCTGAAATATGAAAATATTACCAATCAAACAGGTTTCAGTTCATAAAGTGGTAAGAGAATCCCTTTATGTATGATATTATGGGATTTTTGGTGACCATTTTGAAAGTGCCCTCTCCTGGCAACCTGGACATCCAGAAGATTGGGCACATATCGGAAAAAAATGTTAGTCTTAGCCCATGCTTACAACGTGGAAAATTTGGTACTTTATCACAAAGTGCACAATTATCCTATATAGGAGAGCTTAACAGCTTAACTAAACGATCAATTGTAAACTGTGTGGTTATTCCGTTAAATTCTGTTAAGGTTTCCGAATTCATAGGGTGGTCAGAAAGTATGTCAGAAAAAGGGGTGTAACCTTATGGCAACAACCTGTCTGCGAGGTACTGAAACATTGCATAATGAGGAAGCAGAGGTATAGAAGGTAGAGGTGAAGAAAAAGTAAGGAATAGAGATAGAAATGAGATGAAGAATAAAGTGAGGTGAGAAATAAGAACTTTGGGGAGGAAAATTTAAAAAAAGAAAAGAAAATGTACTGGTGGATGAAATGTTTTTTTTTTAGTGCTGCCAGCACCAACCATTTTAGAGTGCTACGGGCCGGAATACTAAATTTGTATCATAGTAAAATGACTTGGTGTGGAAGTTCATGAAAACAGGTGATGACCAAATTAAAGTGGTAGCAATTTGGTGTAATTAAACCATGTTTTTCTGGGGTCAAGAGTTCAATAAAACTTATTCCCCAAACTATTAAAAGTTGCATGTGCCGATATTTCCAAGATGGATGAAATTTTATGGCAAACCTACATTTCTAATATATAGCTCTGAGATGATTGTGGTGTCAAATTAAAAATTTTCTGGGTCAAGGGAGTTCAATAAACTATTTAAAAACTGTCAAGGGTGAATATAAAGGTAATGAATTTTCATACCGTCATATTTTCCCAAAATGGTCAACATAGAAAAAGCAAAATCCTTAATACCTCATGCTATACAGCTCCTAGGATGCGTTTTGGTGGACAAAGTGGATGTTTATAGGTCAAGGGTTTCAAACAGCCATATTCTTCAAACTGTAAGGATGATGTCGTGAGTTCATGTTAGTCATGGACTACCAATGTGACACCCAAAAAGTGACACCTTGACTACTCAGATATGATTCACACAAAACATATATCGGAATGCATGGATTGATATTTAGGCTGTATTATTTAATAGAAACCAATATTTGTGTTCAGATATGTCAAGCGTAACAAATGGCCCCGAAGTTCGAACAATTAAATGGTCCTGGTCACCGTGCACCACCCTATTGGTAGTCAATGTTTTAGGGTTTTCATTCATAGGGCCATAAAGCGCAGTTAGGATTAAGTTCTAAGGAGGAGTTTACAGAGGATCGGTGTGGTATTAATTATTCAAGATCGGTTTATATATTTCACCACTTTGCCGCATTAAGCCTGACATTGCAGTAAGTTAAAACTCTTGGGTACTTGTATTAAAAAAATTGGGCAATCTTGGACAAAAAAAGTGGGCAAATGCAAAAAAATCAAGCCTTTATATTCATCCTACAGTTTTTAGAATAGTCGTATTGAACTCCTTGACCAGAAAACACTCATTTTGAAACCAAAAATCATCTTCTAGGTATATAATAGAAATATACGGTTTCATTGACGAGATGTCGGCCATCTTGAAACAAAATAGCCGTTGTATATAAATTTCCCGGACTCAGACAATTCTGGCAATTGTATTTGAAACCTCTTGACCCAGACAACCACATCCCGACACTTAAGTCAACATGGTAGTGCATTCCCTTTAAAATGCTGGCCATTTTGCAAAATGATGTGGTTTATGCAAATTGCCATCACTTTTATTTTGTCATCACGGTTTTTCGTGAACTACAAACCCCAATGATCAATTTTAGTATGATTGCAAATGTTATTATTCCGGCCCCTTGTTGTCGAAAAACAATCTAAGGCCCTTTTGTACTGATGCTGCAGCACTATTTAAGTTGAGCTTTAAAAGTATTGTTGTGATGGATTCTGGAAGATCATTCTAAATCTATTTTTGTGCCGTGATACTGAATAAGGTGCTTTTTCAGAGGAAGAATTTTCGGAGAGGAAGATGAGTTTGTCGGCTTGTTGGTGTTATAGCTTGTCTGTTTGTGGTATATAAAGTAATTGCTGAAGTTCCGAGTGGTAAATCGGTCAATGATTGTTGTGTAGTCAACATGAGAGCGCTGTTTGAATGTTGGTAGAGGTCCTATAATTTAAGTGTTTTCGTGAGTGAAATAATGGCAAAGCGTGTGCGTTTGGGGGGTGGTTTGGTGATAGTGGAATGGCACATTTCTGTTGTGGATTGTTAGTTGGGGAGTGTGAATGATAGTTGGAGGCCCCCAGATGATGTTACATTAGCTAAGGTATGGGAGAGGAGAAATAGGCTGTTTGTAAAGTTAGTTTAAGGTGATTCTGGAAAGGGGTGTTTAATCTGTAGATTGTTACTATTGGGTGAGACAAGCTTTGGTGGTGACGGAGTTGATGTGTTCATTCATGTTAGTTTGTCGTCGAGTGTGATGCCAAGAAATTTGGTTGAGTGTACCTGGGAATGTATGGTTATCTATTGTTAATGTTTTGATTGTGATTCAGTGGTTGTGTGTAGGGAAAAGATGTAGTTAGTTTTTAAAACATTGGAGAGAAAGTTGTTAGCCAGGAACACAGTCATAGTGATTTTTCGAGTTCATTGATTTATGTTGTGAAAAAGTGCATTAATGTTTAGGGTTTGAAGAGAAATATTTTGTTGCCATCTGCAATAAGATTAGTTTTAGTGTTTTGTTAGAGGGACGTTGGTGATGTTTCATTCAGTAAATGATGAAAAGTAGGGGTCCAAGGATTGGGCCTTGCGGGACGCCAACGTGAGGGTTGATGGATTTGATGGGGGTGGAGGTAGTGTACGTTAGACTGATTGTGAGCGGTTCGTTAGGTAACTCCTGAACACTCCACAGGGTACTCCACGGACACCCGTCGTAATTAATGATAAAAGTTTCTGTGAAGAAGACTGTCGTGGTCAATGGTGTTGAAAGCCTTTGAGAGATCCAGTAATACCCCCATAGTGTGGAGTTTATTGTAGTGCAGGTTGAGTTGGTGATTAGTTCAATGAGTGCCATGCAGTTGAGAGTTTGGGGCCTAATCGACGTATTGTTCATTCGACCAAGAATTAATGTTGTGCTATTAAGAATGTAGACAGACGTGTGAACATGTTTTTTAAGTAGTTTGAAAAAGATGGAAGAGAAAAGAATGGGCATGTACTTTACAATGTAGTGCCTCTTTTTTTTGTAATGACTTTTTGGCTGATTGGAGGTGATTCTGGGAAGTTCCGGTGAGAAGTGATTGGTCTAAATATGTGATCAGAGGCCGAAATTATGTTATCCATATATATTGATTTGTTAGCAATTCCGGGGATCTATTGTCGGTACACGCACTTTTACCAGGTTTCAGCAGGTGGCGACGAGTTGTGCATTTCATCTACAGTAAACTGCTTCGGGAAAACATTGAGGTGTGAAATGTGTTTTTTTGAAGGTGTTTGTGTTCCCGTTAATGAGTTAATGAAGGTGGAAATTTGGAACCACGGTGTTGCCCACGGTTAGTGATCGTGAAGCGTTAGCTATGTCCAAGGCGGGCAGTTATCTGCCTTCTTATTATGAGTGAAAAGGGCAGGGATTGTTAGTGGATTACCTTCCTGCCTAGAATGTTGTTGAGGAAATGTCCAGGTTTTCGGTAAGATTCATTTTTGAGGTTCTGAATTTGTCTGTGTTGTGTTTTTCTTGGCAATACGAATAATGTGAGATAAAATTGCGATTTTGTATTGTTTGTATTGTTGGTTTTAGGGTTGCTGGTTGTTATTTCTTCAGTATGTTTGTAGATCCCGGCTTTTGTTTGATCGACTTGGGACATTGTGTTGTCATCCAGGTGCTTATGGTTACATTTTTTTAAGAAGGTCTCTTTTTGTAAGGAGAATGATTCGTTGTAATGTTTGTATACCGTTGTAAATGAAGTTTTGCTTGTACGCTGTGTTAGGGTCATTATTCTGTGCATATATTGATCCCTGATTCAGTGTTGATATCTCCGGTTCAATGTGCGCGAATGTTTTATCAGGATCGTAGTCACGTTTAGTGATTGTTGTTTTTGTGGCATGCGTATGCTTAGATATGTAATGTGAATATTGGAATGATCTGTAGTGTCAGTGACAAAATATCCCTGTTTGGAGTCTGTGTCGTGGCGTTGGTGATTAATTAATCAATGAGCGTGGCTGTGTTATGATTACTTCGTGTAGGTCTGTTAATTTTAAGGATAAAAGAGTTTGCAATTGATGTGTTAATAAAGTCATTATGTGTGGATGAGTGGAATAATGAGAAGACTGATATTCAAGTCAACCGACAAATAGACATCACGGTTGGTTTTATTTAGTTCAGGAGTACTGCGCGACGCTGTGTAGTTAAAATTTATATTGTGTGTTCATGCAGTCCTGTACATACCTCCGACATTTGACTCGGGTCCATACTCGGTCAGGCTCAAACATAACCGCCCAGTGGTGTTTTTATTGTAATCCTGATCCCGCGATAAAAATTTGATGAGTATAGATCGACGGTTAATTTGAAATCATGCGGATGGGTTTTGCGCTATTTCCGAGTCTTGGTTCACTTCTGGTAAACCATTTGGACCATTTATCAACGGATGGTTATGAATTGTTCACAAAGCATCGATCTACTCTACTCGCTCAGGGGGAGGGTTAAGCCGGTTATGTTTCGTAATGTTTTAAACCCACAATATGCTGATCTTTCAGTGCCGCAAAATTTAGAAGTAGTGTTGATCAAAGCTCGTCCCAAGCGTCTTCCAAGAGCAGTCCCTTATCTATATTATGGTGTCATATAATGCTCCCATATTTTCGGCCACGACAATAATAAACCTATGCTCAAGCACTTATTGAGCATTATTAGAAATCATAGAATAATTTGCACTAACACCCAGATGCTGGTATCTCCCTCATTGGCGATATGAAATCCGACTCGATCTCTCCACTTGTCGCTGATAAATCAAAGTTTGTTCACGTCGTTGACAAGCCGACTAAGTGAGAAAGCATCTGAAAAATAGTGACCAATTTATCCATTAGTTATAATACACCCCGTGGTTCTTGCACCAATAGGTACTAGTGATCACAGCACTGTCCTGTGGACTTTTAAGGCATACTCTCAAATTCATAGAGGTCTAAACGCGAAAGGTTTCGTCCATGAAAGACTCGACCATTGCGTGATTTCGGAGGCGTGGATAATGATCATCTTGGACCCGAGATCCCAGCAGAGTTAATATACTGTAGATAAGACTGACACTTTTTATCGAACTCTGAACGCGGCAATAGATATGTTCTTTCCTCTGCGTTCGTAAATTGCACGAAAGAGATCGACCATGGATCACCCCAGCTATTAAGGCGCTTATTCGCCACAGACAAAAGCCTTCCATGAAGGCAAACACTCATGCTTGGCCTGTATAATGCGCAACAAAGTCCAAAGGGAGATTACTAAAAACTCCAAGAATAAGATTTCTAACCGGGATAGACTTCAACGCCTCAAAAAATCAAATCCCTCTAAATGGATAGAGCAACTTCGTGTAATGGCAAATCTGGACAAAGCTTAATCGATTATAATACCGACCGACCGACAAGAGTCAATTCAAGTGGGACTTACAGGCAGTAGCTGACAGCTCAACCGGCATTTTGCATCAGTTGCAAATGAACAATCACCACTCCACGAACATGTGGTGGCCAAACAATCTGATAACTCGGGTTTGTGGTGCAGCATCATGAGTGTATAAGAAACTGAACAAAATAAAAAGCGCGGAAAGCCGGAGGTCCAGATTGCATACCAAGAAGACATTCGCGATCTCCTGAGCTAAGTTTGCCACTCAACTCACATTTTAAAAAATTAAACCAACATATCTGAGGGCGTTGCCCCCCCCAATGCAATGGCGAAAGGCCATGGTTGTACCTATTCCCAAGAGTAAACCGCAACATGGAAATCTCTCCGTCAACACAAAGACTATCTTTAACTGATCACTTTGTGAAAGTAGCAGAGACGTTCATGAATGAGGGGGCTTCATGGAAGATCTCCGTGACCTAATTGATCCACCAGTTCGGTAACCGCAAAGGAACTGCGACGACCCACTATCTTATTAAACTTTTGAAGCACTTTTGCATATACATGCACATATGTCAGGTAGCTATAGCACTTTGTTTGTCACCGACTTTGGTAAAGCGTTTGATCGCATAGACACAATGTGCTTTTCACAATCTAATCAGTCTTGGAGTCGCCCGACTTGATCTTAGGGTTCTGCAGTTTTCGTACAGAAGACAACGATGTGTGCGGTACAAAGGCTGCAATATCCTCCAATGGGATAACGTTGAATATTAGTTTACCTACCACAAAGGTCCGTCTCTTTGGTCCCAACGGTTTTTTTGTCATGAAAATTCTTCATGCTGCCCTCGTCCTACTCCATCTGAAATTCTGTGCTTAAAAAATATGTCGAGACATGACATTCATCGAATCTGCCAAAGCAAAACACCCCACTATCATTCAAGACAACGGCTGAAAATTTTGGCGACTTGGCAGAACGACAGAACCAATGAAATTAAAATCCATGACAAGTGCGCTATATGTCCCGGTTTCTTTTCTACAACACTCGCCAAATATCTCTCTATCTCTTCTGCAAACTTTGTAATAAAGACCTAAAGTGTGTCGATACCACCAAAATCCTTGGTGTCCAAATCTCATCAGACTTAACAATGGATGCCTCAACATCAAACACTACGTCAAAAAGTCAATGGTATATTGCATATGCTGAAATTGCTCAAAAAAGGTTTAATATGTCCGATATATTGGATAGTATAGGCCGTCTAACCGGAATATTCACACCGGTGTGGCCACTCTAGCCTATATAAACAACAAAAAGAAGATCTTGTGAGCGCGTCCAGAGCGTGCATTCAAAATCATTCTGGGGCAAAAGTTTCACCACATATGAATCACGCCGCTCTGCAGATATGTGGGTCTAACTGATAAATGAGAGAAGGACATCCTTGTGCATTAAATTGGTTAATTCGCTGATGAAATCCGACAAATTTTGCAGTGGCTACCTCCCTTCGCGGCAATAGTGCTATAGATGCTATCAATCAAGAAATGCTATCTATCTATGTGTTTGGCTCTATTGTTGGTTGGTTAATGGGGTGAGTTCGATGAAATGATGAAAAAGTGAGTCAAATTCTGGTGCTGGTGTTGTGTCGATGATTTTGTATGAGAGGTGATTTTTTATGTATAAGACAAACTCCCCTTCCCCTGCCAGTGAGTAGTCCTGGAATGTACGTGTAGCAATTAAAGTGAGGTGATGATTTGGTATTAGTAAGCCATGTGTCTGAAAATGCTAAGACAGATAAAGAGTGGTTGAGGTGACCAAGGTACACTGTTAAAAATAAACCTGTAAGAAACAGGGATTTGACTGGCAGCTGGGACTCACAACGTGCAGAACGTAAAATAACTGGAGCCGTAAAAATACGAAACCACTGCAGGGAACGTAAAATAACGGCGTAAAATCTCAGCTTCAACGTTATTGTTGGTTTTAGACTTGTTTAAAAAAAATGTTACGAATTAAAACGTTATTACAATCCTCTTACCAAATTTTCACGATGTAGCTATGGCATCATACAAACGTTGCATTTACGTTACCACGTGGTTGTAGAAAAAGTTATATTTCAGGCAAAACAATTTTGAGAAAAAAGCAATAAACAAAGGGAAAACGTGAAGAATAATTTAAACCAGAAAATAAACTTTGTTTTATATCGTAATATACACATTCTAATGTCACCAATTACTTAATCATCATATGAATAAACTTAATAAATGTACCTTACATAGATTCGAACCAGAGGCCTTAAGATTACACGTCCGAAACCTTATCCACTACACTACATGACTTTAATAATGGCAGATGCTAAAGTTAAATATATATATATGTAAGTACTACTTTTTTTTCAAATTAAACTAAATATAATACAAAAAGGAGGAAATGAGTTCTACAAGAGTTTTTAAAACTATTTTTAAAAATAACAGGGAAAATAAGATTTTGCATTTTTAATGACGTTACTTACGACGTTATTAACACATTTTATAGGTAAAACGATTTTTATAGTTCATATTCTTACGTTAGAAACAAGTAAGTTACAAAAGAACGTAACATTACGGAAAATATAATAACGGTCAGCGTATGAATACTACCTTTTTTCAAAATGTGCAGTATTATTTTCTAGCCACTGTTTATTTACATTTTTCTACTTCCAAATTGTAATTTTATGTTAGGTATAGGAAATAAAGCGTGAAGATTATTGAATAATTGGGGTTTACCGTAATTTAAATGGTAAAGTCTGGTAAAATTAGGAACATTTTTAACAGTGTAGTTAGTGATTTCTTCATATGATTTTGTGATACTACGACAGTTGAAATGGAATATGGAAATGAGTCGTTGCTTGATGGATTTATTAGTGTGTTGAAGCTGTCGTCTGTGTGATAGCGGGAGTCAGAACCAGGATTGTTTGTGGGTGTGATGAAAGATGGGTGGTCACATGTTTGAGGTAATATGGGGTCTATAAGTAATGGGTTGATGCAAAGGGAGTTAAGTTTGATGATGTTCAATTTAGTGTTGGTGAAAATTCAATTAGAGATGCGCGGAAGTCATCGTCGTGAAGCTTGTGGTTAAATGGCAGTTCGTATACTGAAAAGGACGAAATCAAAGGAAAATAATAGCGAGGAGGGGTTATGAGAGAAAAAGAGAGAGAGAGAGAATGAGAGGGAGAGAGAGAGAGGGGGGAACTTGAGAGACGGGATGGATGAGGTTGGTTGAAGAAGGAAGAAAGAAGAGAGCAACTTGAGAAACCGGGTAGTTAACAATGTTATGACGTCTCGTGGACGCCTAAGGTCAGAAAAAACCTTTCAAACACAAGTAAATGAGCATTGTGCACAAGTGATCTGAATTTTATATAATATAACAGTTTTAATGATCTTTGATTGGTTTAGTTCAAGAATTTGGTATGTCCAGACAACATTACATAGATCAAAATTACACAATTACATACAATATATATGTTTGATACTTATTGTCCAAAAGAGGCGTTGCAGTTCAACGATAATATGTCCTCACAGCGAAGACTCCAAAATGACAGCGCACAAGTTCATACAAAAACTCCTCAGGTAATATATTCCAAGGGAATCTTCTCAGTCCTGAAGGTAATCTTGTCCAGCAGTTCAAGACGACGGGGATTTCCCTCGACGACGCTAATGTTCCACAATAATAAAATCCAGGTAATATACCACCATCAGTCTGTCGCTATGTCCTCATATAGGACCACAAATTGGAATCCCTTTTTGATTCCAAAAACTGAAGCTCTTTGACTTAAAAGACGACAGCAGACAATTTTAGCTATCAAGCTCCGGCGGCATCCAAAGTATTAAAGTAGAACTCAAATCTACCATTATTGTAGAGTAAAACTAGCTATAATTATACTGTATAGCTCCGGAGCTCTGGTTTAGCCCCTGATTACAACTGCTGGCCTCAGTCCTTCCAGTGACAGGTATTTTTAACCACTTGCAGCTAGATTCCCCTTTCTAACAATAATCATTACATCATCCTAATGCATAAACATAACCTAGCACTGTCAAATCAGATTTCACAAAAATTACATCACCTGAATTGCATCATTTCACATTTATAACTTTATGGGGGAATCCCCCAGACCATGCAATTCCCCACTTCCCCTATTGAGCAATCTACCAGGTGCAACTTGTACAAACAACTCTGGGGAAATCACCTACTCTCTTTTATAGTAAAAGTACTTCTCCTGCGAGAAATCTTTTCTCAAATGAAATTGAGAAAATAATATTTTTAAAAGTTTAATCAGAAAAAATGGAGGCTATATAACAACAGTGAGACAATACCTGTGGGCAAGATGTGTTGACAAGTCAGACAAGACGAAAGCAACAAAGACTAGCACAGAGTTGAACAAACAAGGGGACTAAGAAAATTACAAATTGCTAAGGATTACTTATACAAAAACAAAAGTACAGCAGTTGTACAAATAAATTGGGCCACTTATATATAAGGGTAACATAATTAACAAAATACAATTTATTTAAGATTATTTATACACACACTGGCCATAAGTATTGCAACATGCAGAAAAAGCAATTTATATTCACAAATTGATTTAAAATTGTATCAGGAGTTCTTGACTACACATTACGTAATTATTGTCAAAGTGGGATTTTCAAACAGATTCGTTTCCCAGAATCAAGTCGTGCGACAAACGTTTAATTTGATTTTCTTTATCCCTTAATATGGCGGGTTAAAGAAGCTGGCTAATGATAACTCGCCGATTGTACTCCAGAAGGAATACAGGCAGAGGAACGTCAAAATGGCTTCCGAATAGTCGCTAAATGAACGTTACGAGTTTGTCAGGGTCTACTTTAAATGTTTAGGGCGAATATTGGTGTGGCTGTATGGACCGGAAATGAGGATAATGTCAATAAAAGATTGGAGCACATTCACCACCGTTGGACTCGGTAAATTTCAGTGCAAGAAAGAGGTACGTGATGACAACTTTTAAATGGCACCGTTGACATTGTGTGTTGTCATGTAATGTGAACGCCGTATAATTTACACATGATTACGTAAACCACGTGAGTTATCATTAGAATGCATTCAGGTGTCTCGGATGTCTCGAATATTTCGAAGACCACTGTCTTGCATTGACTTTATCTCGTTTCCGGGCCACACAACCACCATGATTTTCTCACCTAAAATTTTAAGTCAACCCTATGAACCCGTACAATTCCATTAAGTGGCTGTTTTGAAGCCATCTCTTTTGTGTCTGTGTCCGTATTCCTTCTGGAGGGCAATTCGAACAAGTTATCGTTTGCTGTTCCTTTCTATCCGCCATATTTAGGGGAACGTGACAATCAAATCAAAACGTTTTTTTAACTCTCTTGGCTGTGGGGGATAAAAAAAAACATCTGTTGAAAAACACAACTTTGGAATTTAAATAAATACGTATTGAGTAGTCAACAATCCATAGTATAGTTTGAAATCAGTTGGTGCTTATGAATTTCGTTTTCTGACTGTGCAATACTTTGGCAAGTGGTTACATAAACTAAGATACAGCATTTACTTAAGATTTAGGTTGCTTACAAGTATAAGACTTTAACAATAGGTCGAGCAAAAAAAATAAACAGGGTTTTGGTCACAAAAGACCTGCAGAATTATGACAATGGGATGCAAGAGTCATTAACAATGGAATGCACGAGCATTGACTATCTCATAAGACAGCAAAGTAGAGAAAAGGGAGGTGACAGCAATAAAACATGGTAGCATTTAGAAAACAGAAAACAGAGGAATATCATCAAAGGGAGCAGAGCCATGAGGCCTATGAACACGAAATACAATAGGATGATGTATTGCGCACAAGTATAATGAAGCGATTACAACATATAACACAAATGAATTTATGAATATCAAGCAAGCAACATATAATTGGGGTATGGTGTATGTTTCGTTTAAATAAAACGTGGTTACGATGTAGCCTAACAAGTACAGTTTAAGCACGTACAAGAGGCGGTAGGAATGAGTCAGGAGCGATCAGGATTTGAAAAACTTCAAATTACAGGTGGGCTGAAAGTCAAAATGCTGATAGAAAGTTTTTGCAGAATTACCGGTAGGCCGCGCGCCACTCCGCCCGCTCCTAAAAAATCCGGCCTGTACAGGGGTTGAATGTGTCTGTGTCTGTGTGTGTGTGTGTGTGTGGGTAGATGTACTTAATTTGAGAGCGTGTGTATGTTGTGTGGATACATGTGTGGAGTCATAAATTCCAATTTCATGACCCCTTTGATCATAATCCCTTTGTCGCAATCTGAGACCGCGAGCAATCATGACTGTAGAATTTCTTAAAACCTATGTCCGAACACGTAAAGGTGTAAAAAGTATATGCCTATTAACATGTTCCGGCTGTCTTCTGTGTGTATTTGTTGTTGTTTTCCGTTATATAAGAAGTTATGTACATCGTTATAAATTCTGATTTATACTGCCCAAGACTGCCCAGTTGAAAAATAAAGGATGAAAGTTTGACCTAAATTTGAAGTGGACGGGGGGGCGTTTTGGATTTTTCGTTGGACACCCATGCTCGTTCATCCAGGGTTCTGAAAGTGACCCTACCGAGACCAAGTTTCGTTAAAATATACCCTGCCCCTAATTGGACCAAGCTGTGTGAAATTGTACTAGTTTTCAGGAAAATATTACACCTAACGGTAGAGCAGTAATATGACACCTTATTGTGCTTTTTCTTCTGCAAGGCAGAAGATTAATCCTTAATTGACCAAACCCTCCTGCAGTGGTACTCAGTTCTTAATTGTTTGTACACAGCCCATCTATTGTTGTTTACACTTCTCAGTTGTTACTGATACTGTCCTGTGTGAAGTTCAAGAGTCTCATATTTCCATACCTGGCCATGGTCATGATATACATACCCTACTTGCACCACTCGTGATAGTGACATTCCCTGCTCGCACTATATGAGACTAGTCCTAACCTAGAGGTAGCTATGTCACAGTTTTTTCTGATTGGTTGGGTCGAGATTGCAAAATTTTGCTTGACAAATTAAACTGTAGATGACTTCTATAGCCAATTTATATCCAAAATATACTTCCAATGT
>JAMKCH010007473.1:0-32115 GCA_023653785.1 Ophioderma brevispina | reverse complement strand
GAAACAATAGTTGAGTGTGATGACCAGTTAGGGAAACTAAAGGGGGAATAATGTTAAAAGTGGTAAAATTAGATTTGAAAAGGTAAATGAAAGTTTTTTTTTTTTTGTCTTTTGGTGGGGGGGGGTTTTGGTTGGGGGGTTTTTTTTTAACTTTTTCATTTTGGTTGTTGTTAGTTTGTTGTTTTTTTATAATTGGGGGGGGGGCTATTCTTTTTTTTTGGTGTTGGGTTTATTTTTTTTTTTTTTTTTTTTTATTTTTTTTTTTTTCTTATTTGCTTTTTTTTGAGTTTTTTTGGGGGGGGGCCGGGGGGGTTTTTTTTTTTTGGTTGATGCAGATGGAATCTGTAATTTGATAAGGTCAAAGGTAATTTCCAATGGTCAAAGATCATCTGAAGTCAGGTTGCGAGATGGCTAAATTGATGTTGCATGAACGTTTTGCGACTACTGTCAGGCAAACACAGTGATCTGCGGACACTTGTTTGCAGATCAATTGTTCATTAATGGGGTTGCCATGGAAACAATATCAGTGCTGTTAACACAAATGAGGATCATATGTACAGACACAATATTTGCTATTATGGTTTAAAATGTTGATTGCACAGGTTTATAAAAGCTTGTAATTTCCATATAAGGGGGTAATTGCTTTTGTGAGGTTAAACAGCTGATTATTGGTCATATATGGATATTGAAGTATTTAGCCAATCGGAGACATTAGAAAGCTCAAAGTTGTACATATATATAGAAGGTAGATTTTGATTTGTTACTCAGAGGGGAATTTCAAGTTATATCATGTAATGAGCCAATCATAAATACTGTAAGAAACGTGGTAGACATCGGGGGATGTGTGTGTCTTGAAGAAGTGAGCGCGCTCCCGGGTATGGAAAACTGGCAATTCTAAACTGCGTCCTATGGGAACCATTTTGAAAACCTATATGGTATAAAATATCAGGTGTCCAATGTGATGAAACACTTGTCTACCTGCAAGTGTGTCATCGCAACTGTAGGTTATGATCTTGATCTTAACACGCTGTCGCTATACGGTGCGTGTGAAAACAGGACGAAGCTATTGTTATCGCTACGACCTTCCTGCTTAACTGAGGATTGTGGTATATTTTTATTTAGAAAATACGAGTGAATCACAAGTTACACATCACCAAGGGAATCGTAGCATGCCACACCTAATACTATTGTCTATGTGTAACTGCACACTTTAACCTTTAGCAAGGCCTTTAGAGCCCAGGACACTTAAAATATATTTAGAGATTACTCACATTGCCACACGTGCAAGGCAGGACGAGTAAAGAGGCACACGTAGGGAACAGAAAGGATTGCGATATTTTGAGCAAACCACTTCAAGGGTATTTTGTAATCTTCAGCCGCCGTTCCCAACGTACCTCAAAAAGTTGAGCTTTGTGTTCATGAAATGATTAGCCTAAGTATAGTGTGTGGTTTTAACCTGACATGCGCAAATTTGATTGTGCTCAAGAATTTCGCTATTTTGTATTTTGTTTGTGAACGAAATTACATAAAAGGGCATACTGGAAAATGTGTCTGTAACACAGTATGTCATACAGTGTTTTTTTTTCAATTGTATGAAAGAATGAACTGTGTCAAAATACCATGGAGACATTCATGAGTTGCCATGCACACAAATTACAGTGCCACAAGTGGCAACGTCTGTGCAACACAATGTCAATGGCGATCCAGGATTTGAAAAATGTCAAAATTACCGGTGGGGGGCTGAAAGGCTGTAACTGGTCCAAAATAGCTAAAAAATGGGTGATTTGCAAGAATTTGAAGAATTTACCGGGAGGCGCACGCCCCCTCGCCCCCTCTTGGATCCGCGCCGCATGTGCTGGCACACCATGCGCGCAACATGCACAAAGCACACACATATTTATGAATGGCACATATAGCACACTTTAATTCTGTTAACATACATTATAAAGGCGTGGTCATCTCCGGTCTAAATAAAAGAAACATGTGTTTAACTATATCAGATAATTATAGGATTGAGTAGTGAATAGCATAAGTAGTAGGGCATCCAGGTTGGGAGGTGGCTGATGAAAATATTGATTAAAAATCAACATTTCAAATTTGCTTGTCATGGCAGGTGTACAGTGGATGTTATAAATGGGCAGGTATCTTATTGGATTTTATAGTGTGTCCAAAAGAAAATAATGATACTGTTCAAAGAAGTAAAAAAGTACAAAATAGTTGCATGGCAAGGATAGGTGGTTTCATTGATCTCTTCAAAAGGGAATTGTTTTAATGCACTTGGTTTTGTGGCGATGTAGCGGAAGGAGGTACTTGCAACAGGGCTTGTTCGGATCTCAGTTTGGGGGTGACGTCACTGCGCGTGTTAGGGTTTTGTACCGAGAAAAGCACTCGTGACCTTGGATGGCAGCATTTACGACAAGCATTCAAACTTTGACTACGTTGAGCGGACACGGGCGTGAATAAAACTATTTAGGGGTGAAAAACAGTCAAAATTCTTCATACTTAAATGTTTCTAAGTAAATGTCCTAAATTTTCAGATTTGGCATTAAAACCCCATATTTTTCACCTGATTTTGATGAAAAATTCAGTTTTCTGGCCATTGTAGCCAAAAAATGCCCGTTTTCGGCGACAAAAATTTTGGACTTCATAATTTCCTGTGGTGTAGAACATGAAAACTACCTAGTAGTGACTCATTCTTTATGCTAATCATGTGACAGGGGTACATTTGTCAGATTCCAATCATTAAATGGGTCAATCGATATTTTGTAACAGGGTTAGAAAGTCGCCGGTCAGGGTGACAATTGATTGGGAAAAAAGCATTTTCGCCCAAGTTTAGTGAGGGGAACAAAGACAATAAAGAATCGAGGGGATGAGCTATGTGATGATGGGTTTTCTTTTTGTTCAGTATTTCAATAGCTAACTAGTGATTTAAAACTTGACTACGTGAATGTACTGAAAAAAAAGTAGTTAATATGTTACCCTACCCCAACATTTCGGAGGGTAGTGAAAAAAAATAAAGGCTTCACAAAAAAATAGTCTTCAAAACTGGGACTATCAGGGCTAAACAAATACAAACTGCTATAGCCAAGACATCCCTCTAGAGCAAGTTTATATGTGTTTTAGCCCTTTAAGTCTCAGTTTTTGAAGGAACCTTCTTTTTTTGCGGCCAAATTTTTGCTCCAAATTTGCAGGACTTAGGGCAGAAATATGCCTTACAGTGCTATGGGAAAATTTTCACAGTTAATAATTATGCATTTCTTATTTCAGATTCAGTTTCTACACAAAATTTCACCCTAGAAAATGGTATGATATCTTTCCCTTTTAAGTTGCACATTCTGTCCCCAAACGTAAGTCAAAGCTGAATACTGTATTATGCACGCGAAAAAGCCGACGCAATCCAAACGCCAGAGCGAATGCAATGTCGCGTCATGACGTCACCCCAAACTCGAAAACCGAACAAAGTATAGTCGGTAGTTAGCTTGGCCAGGGGGAAAACCTGTCTTCCAGAACAATCACGCATGCAAAGAATACAAAAAATATGTTTTGGTGACGATAGTATGATAAATTGTGTTTTCATCACAGCAGCACCCATCACCCTTTGGTATTTCCACTGGGGCTGATGCGAACAATCAGAAAGTGTATGGTGGACTGATTCATGTCAAACCTGCGTTAAGATTCTGTCATTCGTGTATGCTTGGGAGGAGGGAGACCTAGGCCAATGCCCTATGAGTTTTGGCCCCCCTTTGAAGTGATTCAACCACCCATCAACTACCCTACATGTCATGATATGTTGCATTTGGGCTGTTCTATTTAAAATGCATGCTACCCATATGAAAGATATAGGCAGAGAATTTTTGGGTAGTGATGATTTAAAATGGATTACCACATTGGTGGACGGTACCCCGGTGACACCTTTGAAATCAACTCCCTCTGCCGAAGACTCCAATTAAGTGTCCAACGGGTGTGTAGATTCCAAATGGAATGCACATTGCATCTGCGCTGAAATACATACCCCCTCTGCAGAAGAGGAGCAATCAGATGATAAAATGTGAACATGGTGTGTTCAAACATGTGTAACGGATTCCCCGGTTTGATTTATAATGCGTTAAGGAGAGCCGTTCCTTTTAAATAAATCCATGAAATACTAACCTATTTTTTTCAACCAATCAGCACATGATAAGAATGGTGATAGGGCTAAGAGGGCCAGAACTTAAATAATACCTCCCGCCTAACAAATCCGAACGATGTTTGAAATGTCCATCAACGTGCTCAAATGAATGCGCCAAGCCAGCTGGATAAATCCTCGTCAAAATCGCTGATTTTTCCCAAAGCCCCCCCATGCCCCGGACACAGGTCACAGGCGACAGCGCTTCGGGCACTTTATTTTATTATTTCACCTACATACCTTTTAATACAGTAATTTATAATCGTTCGGGATTTTTAGCGGGGAGTTATATTTTATTGAAAGCTGCGTTCAATTAGAGAATAAAATATAATGATTTGTTTGTTTGCCTATCTAATATCGTGTCATATTGGATGGGCCCATCCATATTTTTGGGAGTAGTGGAATCCCGGACTATGATATTTATTTTTGGTTTTTTTAAAATCACGAAAATATTTTTATTTTCATAATATTGTTAACGGGCAAAACTATTCCCCCCTGTCAAAAAAAAATGAACTAACCCGTACTAGCTGCATGCACTGCATAACCTTATAACACGCGCGCGTAAACACTTGCGGGTGACGCACTATCTAATATCGTCTCAGATAAGTTAGGCAACACCAATTATATTGCATTTTGCCTACCAAACCCCACCCACTGAATAAATTAGTATAATTATGGAATGAATGTGGGATTAAATGCAATAGCGAAATAAATATAGATCCTCCATAATGCCTCTCGTATTGTGCCCATTTCCATCCGGGAACTGTCTCGGCTTTCATGTTTACAAAATAAATTCTGTTGTTCGTAGGGGGGGAGGCAGGGGGGGGGGGAAGATCGCAGAAACCAGTCGCCGGACGTAATACCTAAAACTCAGGACAACCGTGACTTTTTCATGTGAAGTTAATCTTAAAAATGTAGAGAACTGTCCTAGGAAACCAAACAAACGAGGCACTGATGTTGAAATTTACGACCAAAAGTGACATTGTTTCGATCTAACCGTGCCCCAATTGCAGCCCCTGCTGGACGAATACAGTTCAACTATGTGGCACAGATCGGTTAAGTTTTCTGGTAAGGTGATATTACGTTCTTAACACCGTCTGTTTTGCTGACTTGAGGCTGGTACTAGTTCCCAGATGGAAATGGGCACGATACGAGATGCATTAGGGGATCGTACAAACGTCTAGTAGCCAATTGAATGCTGTAAAAAAGAAGGCAAGTGGTATGTTTGAGAAAAGGTATTTGTCCTTGGATGCTTTGTGTTCGGTTTGTGAGTCACAACATATTCCCATAATGTATTTGATCTTTTCATATACTGGACTGGGGAATGATCTAATAGTTGGGATAGCAATAGACTTATTTCATGTTTAGGGAGGTTAGATGTGTCTAGGATAAGTTTGAGTCTGACTTTTGAGTGAGTCATCTGCTTAAGCAGTATCTTATATTGGCTCATCATGTCTTGGGACCAGATAACAATGGAAAAGGAATTAATATACATGTGTGTGTCAGCATTTGGACTGCTTTGTGTCAAGTCAGTGTTGCAACAAAACAGATCATTGATTAAAAATGGACTTGTTTGGGGAGTAAAGACATATCCATGGTATTTCCTTAATAAGGATATGATTTGGATGTAAAACAGGTGGGGATGACTATGTGCTTCTAGCTATGTAACACTTACATGAACGAAAAATGTAAGGGTAAATTTTACAGATTCTAGGCCTTGTCAATGTTTGACTTCAGCACTGCAGATGTTTACTCTGCCACTTTGTGGTTTCAGTAGTGAAGATTCTGGCATATGTGTATTCTGCGGTATTTTGATAGTAATAACTTTAGTGCCAATAGTTGGATTTTGTGCAATTCCCACTTTCCAATACTTGCTCTTGTCCAATTGCTACTTTGTCCAATTTCCACTTTATGTAATTCTTGCTTTGTCCGATTCCTGCTTTGTCTGATTCCTGCTTTGTCTGATTCCCACTTTGTCTGATTCCCACTTTGTCCGATTCTGGATTTGTCCTATTTCGGCTTTGCCCTATTCTGGCTTTGCCCCATTCATGCCTTGTTCCATTCCTGCCTTGTTCCATTCCTGCCTTGTACCATTTTTGCCTTGTCTAGTTCCCGCTTTGTCCAATTCCCGCTTTGTCCAATTCCCGCTTTGTCCAATTCCCACTTTGTCCAATTCCCACTTTGTCCAATTTTCACTCTGTCCAATTTTCACTTTGTCCAATTTTCACTTTGTCCAATTTTCACTGTCCAATTTTCACTTTGTCCAATTCCTATTCTGTCCAATTCCTACTCTATCCAATTCCAACTCTGTCCAATTTCCACTTTGTCCAAATCCTACTTGGTCCAATTCCCACTTTGTCCAATTCTTGCTTTATCTAATTTCTACTCTAATTCCCACTTTGGCCAATTCTCAATTTGTCTAATTACCACTTTATCCAATTCCAGCTTTGTCCGAATCCAGCTTTGTCCAATTCCCGCTTTGTCTGATTTTTACTTGTCCAAATCCCACTTCATCCATGTCACACTTTGTATGCTTTCTTAGGTTAGAATTTATGGTTTTGGATTAAGATCAAATTTTAGGATTAGTGATTAGGGTTATGATTACAGTTGGGCTTAGGGCTATTTAAATGGTGGAATTAGATGAAATGGGAATGGGCAAAATGGCAGAAGCCATTTACTCTTTCAGGCTATGGTTGAGCTTGATGTACTTTGATGTACTTGCTATCATCAAATACCCTTTAAGCTTTCCTGAAGTTGTTTGCTTGGGGCAATCAGATACGGGCATACACTGATGTGTTAAAGGACAGGCAGATTGATTATGTCAATGCCCCAACATCTAAAATAAGATCGTTCTTGTAAAATGGATGTGTTTTGGGAATAGAGGCATTTGTAGTGATATGACTATGAGTGATTAACTTAATTGTGCTTGATATTGTTGTCAGAAGGAGATATTAGATCACAAAAGGGTTATGTTAGAAATATTTGGATAAAAAGCTATATTATGCATTTTTTATTATTTATTTTCAGTCATATATAGTGCTTGTTTCACTGGAATCCATGTAACACACAGTCCCTGTGGTCGAGTAGTATTTCTCTTGCCTAGATAGGGAGAGTGACTGGGTTCAAGACCATGTTTTTCAGTTTTGTCTTCTTGTAATTCGATGCTCGCCAGTTTTTAGAAAATTATTTTTGTCAGGAAAGGCAATATGGGATTTCTTGTTTTTTATTGCATTTTTAGCCCACTTTGTTTTTTTTCCCCCTAAATTTTCATTTTTTTCCTGACAACTAACAGAGGTCCAAAGTCAGTCGATCATGTTATGCTAATGCCACCAGTGAGAGAGTCGAATAGATGGCTAGAGAGTAAGAGTGTTTTTTTTCAGTCGCAAACAATCAATATGTATTCTTTAAAGGTCATAGACTATATTTTGAGAGCAAATTGGGGAAGTTTCAAATTTTGGTGAAAATGTGCCAGTGCTGCTTTAAGCATACGTAGGTTAGACGTGGCCATTTTACTTTGCACAAAGGCCCATATTAGTTCAATGTGTAAATTAGTAAAGTACCAAGGAGATGATAAAAGGGACATAATGGCATGAAAAAAAATAATTAAAAGGACCCTTACTGAAATCACTTTCACAAGTTTGAAAACAATTTGGATGTTTACATTCTGTAAAAACAGTAAAATCAGGAAGAGTTCCAGGGGGGAGGTGGCAGTTTGTGGCAATTTCTGGAACAAGGATGCTGACATTACTGCCAGCATTAACCAAACTTGAAAAGCATGTTGTCATCAGCTCACAGACCATTGCTATTGTATATGTGCTAATCCTGGCTAATCCATCTTTTACTTGCCAGATCAATATCTTACTACAAGCCTAAAGTACAATGCCTGAATCCTGGTCTGAATGCTTTTGAATTGTTTCGCAAAACATGCTAGATACACTGTAAATTCTGTCAGGGATGTGAACACCTAGCTTTTCTGTTCCAGAAATTGCCACAAACTGCCACCTCCCCCCTGGAACTCTTCCTGTTTTTACTGTTTTTACAGAATGTAAACATCCAAATTGTTTTCAAACTTGTGGAAGTGATTTCAGTAAGGTTCCTTTTCATTATGTCAATTTTTTTTCATGCCATTAGGTCCCTTTAATAAAATTTTGGATAGAACCATATTTGTAGACATCGACATAATATTTTGTAATTCTATGAGAAATAATGTACATAAGCTGTATCTAACATACCATTGGAAAGCTGTGCACATCCCTCTGAAATAAACAATTCATGAAAAATATCATTGTCATTGTCGTTCAACCACTGTCAAGATTTGCGGCACGCTTTTTTGCCAAACGCCTTTATCCTGCATTGCTGTTCTCAGTTCATTTAAGGTGAAGCCCAGAGGGTGTTTTGAACCAATCCCATAATGCATTGCAATGTGCCTAGATACTACACCAAAATGCATGTCAGTACTTAATGGATAAGTGTTCAAGAAGTTAGAGGACATAAAAACATTTACTAAGTACAAGTACTAACGATTTGGGGACTAAAATGAGGGTTTGTATGTGTTAAGAATAGGATTTTGGTGGGATTGCATGACCCTATTGAGGTGAAATTTCCCAAAACTGGTGCATTGTGGGATTGACTCAATACACCCTCTGGGTGAAGCCAGTGTCGCTGCATCGCATATCAGGGTAGGCTACCTCTACTTGGACATGAAAGTTTTCACATGCAGAAGGTCTGATAGAATCTGATCCTTGGCTTGAAAGCAGTGCCCTTGTGCTCTCCTCTGTGTTGCAATTGTAGAGAAAGAAGGTATCATATCACCATAGATCTGATGTTTGTGTAGTAAAAAAGGGGAAAAAGAGTGAAAAGAGAGCCTGATAATCTTTCCTCCTTAGCCCAGTTTTGACAACAAATCCTAAGGTTGTAATGTGGAAACCCTAACAGTAACCCGGAAATGTTGAATTAATCTTGGAATCCGATTGATCCGGAATTTGACCATCACCGCTTTTCGTGGAAAGTTTTTATTTATTTGATTAGAGTTATTGATCTGCAGTATAAGATATGACATACTGTCTGACCATATAGGTCGTTTTAAAAGGTGTTGGATGGTCGGAATCTCAACTGACCTTTTCAAACTAGACATGGCTTAATTCAGTATTGTGGAAGCCATTGGGGAATTTAAAAACGCCTCAATTCATTCCCATACATCCATAACTCCATGTGAGTGAAGGGATGCCGGGTAGCCGGCGGCATTTCCTCCAATCCGAAAGTTTTGACCCGTAGATAATCTAAAGACGGTTACTAGACCGACAAACGCATAGGGGGCTAAAGTTTTGAAATTAAAAACCTTTTAGACAACTGTGTAGTTAGATAGGTGCTCTGCATTAGTTAGGAATTTTCATTCATCAATCAATTTCAATTCACGGATCGAGAATAACTGTATAGTGAAAAAATGTTCACATTTGTTTTTATTTGATTGCATGTGTTTGTTTTTTTCTTTTGGTGCGGGTTTTTTGTGTGCGCCTGCTCCTAAGGCAGGAGACACATTAGGGATCACTATTGATTTTTTTCCCCTGATTTTGATGTCCTGTTTGATGTCATGTTGTTGTGAAAAATGGTTAACATTTGCCTCTAAGATCCACAATTCTTTGGATGGAATCAAATCAAACTCACTTGGTCCCCAGGTGCAACATGGCATCCCCCATTTGTGATGAGGCAAGGTCACATACTGAGTGAGTTCAAAGATAATGTGAGGTCCAAGTTGTAACATAGGCTGAATGTCAAATTGACCTCTTTGAAAACTTGAAGTTCAATTGGAACCAAACGTGGTTTAGAGTTTACATGCAAACCCCATTTGTTTTATGAGGTCAAAGTCACAATCAACAACGGTCAATGGTATGTTAGCCTATCCATTCACACACAACGACGGCAGGCGCACAAATGGTTCCGAGGACCGAGGTGATTTTTTTAGATTTCCATAGTACAAACATTTTTGGTATGTTTTGGACGGTCAACTATTTTTGTCTGTCAGTAAATATTTTTTGCATCTTCAGAAGTCCTGTGAGGGAGTAGATTCCCGAAATCTGCCATATTAAAAGAATTCTGGAAATGTAAGAAAGACAAAAAAGGGAAAACTTTCATTTTTTGAAGGGGGATATCCCCCTTTAACTCCTTTCATAGCCTTTTTTTTTGGACGATTCCCCATAATGTTCACAGGTCATGCACAAGCGTTTTGGCCGCTGGGCCAATGGACTATCATGTTTTCAAGGAAATTTCTGATCTGCCTACTTACATCCCGGCCTGTTTTACCTTACTGTTTTAACTCTCTAGACACTACCTGCCTATCTTTCAGCATCTTAGCATTATTTTAATTGGTTGCTTGGCGGTAATTCATGTATTGAGCAATCATAGATAGTGTAAGAACAGTTTGTATGGTTTTACTCTGGATAGGAATTACTGATTTGCTTGGTTCCCCTCAGAAGGCTATCTCATGTTGTGTCTGTAATGAGCCAATTAGCATGTTTGTAATCTGTGATAGTGCCCGGGGAGGTAAGAAAGTGCCAAAAATAAGAACCATTCCAAATTAAAATGCTATAGCAGTACTGGACAGCCACTTTCATGAGGGTTTGAATTTCGTGCATTTCCCAAATGAATTCAAACCAAAAGCCACCAGCCTCGCCAATGTTTTACAAATAATATCGAAATGTAGCACTGTGGATGGGATCAGCAATTGAGTACAACAACACGAAATGTCTTGGTGTTTTTTCCATTCACAAAAATTCTGCTTGCAAATTATCCCAGTTTCCAGTAGTAGTTTACTGTACCTGATATCTAGAGAACAAACTTTGTCAAAGTCAGCATTTGGTGTAGGGATTGAGGATCGTGATTTTCTAGGTATAAAGTTTCATGTTTTATGTTTGATGGGTTCAACTGGTTTGATATGGATCTTTGACACACTTCAAGTCAATCTGAACTGGTTTCACTTGATTTCAACTGGTTTGAACTGGGCTGAAATATTTGATGTGCTGGCTTTCACTTACACTGTTGATCTGGACTAAACTGGGTATTTTCTTAACTAGGCACATAAACTAAGACATGGCTCGCATGCAGATGTTACTTTATGACTTAAAGGGACAGGAGGAGATATTTTTGAGTATATGAATTTCTCTTAATTTGCACTTGATCTGTTGTAGAACACCTACCGAGAACATTTCAAAGGTTTAATGGACACACAAGTAAAAAGAAAAAACAAAAACTGTGTTTTGAACTTTCCTGCTATTGTAATCATCCCCATAGAAAAACATGCTTTGATTTTTTGTCGGGAAGGACAGAAAATACTAAATCATCATCTTAATGATCTTGTTACATAACAATGGCCTATTTGGCTTATTCACTTCAGATGTGATCATTGGTAAGCATTCCAAATATGCCAAAATCCCGGGTTTAAAAAAGGAGGGGGCGCTTCTTTTTGGAAATGTTCTCTTGTCTCTTTAACAGGGCATGTTTCAAACGTCTTAGATTACATCTTGAGGCAAAGCTCTTGCGTTATTCTTTGGTGCAGACTTGTCTAATTGCAAGATACGATAGTCTTCTTCTTAGCGTATCCACAAGTCATTGCACCCTAACCGCTAGGCCATGCGCTCCCACACAGATACGATAGTCAAGACACAATTTTTACAGTATACTGTGGATTTTTTTTTACCAAAATAAGCACATAAAAGGGTGGAAATAAAACTGAGTGTGACTTGCCAGTAGTACTGGCTGTACCTCCTGAATATCCCACTTCAGTACTGACCAAGAAGGCTACTATTACCTGAACAAAAATAGCTGCATAAAATACCTTTTGAAAGGGTTAACATTATGTTGCTATATTTAGTTCATCACCTAATTGGCAAACAGTTATTTGTTTTTTTGTTCAGCCTCGTGTGAAAGTAATTCCATTTTACAAGCACCCTTGCTACATCACAAACTGCATCTGCTGCGGTAGTGTTGCTTGAAGTTTCACCAGCACCATTGTATATCAATACAGGGTGTAAGGAGTCTTACCTATTTGATAATGAAGTATATATAATATGACTATTTGGATGGATAAAAAACTAGAATTTTTCTTTTCAAAACTAGTCACTTTGGCAACACATTGTTGTTTTCTCATTTTGGTTAAAATGAACTATCTCAAAATGGAATTGTGATGTAGTATTCAATAGACAGTCAAATATGTGAATTTGAAAGTAGTGTGATTCAAAATTCAAAGCTGTCCCACATCCCATTAATTTCTATTCTTTATATTCTTATTACCTATCAGAGTTCAGAGGAATCAGACGATGGTGATCTGTTTGGACCAGACGCGGACAATGAAGAGGAAGATGAGGGCGCCAGAGTCAAGGTAAGTTGGCAATATGGTTCACAATGGATGACAATTAACACTATGAGCTAGTAAAAGCTCAATTCCCTTGGCACAGTTCAGTAGCTTTCATTCACCATGTATTTATAAAATATACCCCCTGGTTTTTGGGTATGATATGATACCCAGATAACACAAGGTCAGTTCATGTATACTTGTATGTACTAGTACAACCCACTGAACTGTGTCCTTGGTGGATGAGCATGTTGTAACTCAATAGTGTAAGACAGTTGATAACTGCTGCATGATACTGTTGGGATAGTCTGTGTATGTTTCATCATCAACAAGAAGACAGTTCAGTCAACAATGTTTTCTGTGTATTTGGTGAAAAGTCATTAGCTTTAAGACTGTGTTAGTACAGTGACTCAACATCTAACTAGATGAATTCTTACTCATGTTTTTAGACACCAATAACATGGTATTAAACAGAGTTAAAAGTAGGCTATTTTGATGTTTGCAACAGGCTTCGGATATGGTTTAGCACTGGTGATGCACATTTCGTGTCAGTAAGATTGGTTTAGTGTGGGACCAGTTTTGACAATTGTAAATAAAATCTTTGTCAATTACCAGAAAACTTTATGATACATAGGTTTAAGCATTTTCAATGACATAAACTCAAGGTTATTTGAACTAAAGAGAAACAGGTTCTCAACTGAGTGACTGACATTCATTGATGACTTCTCAGGGCCAAGGGGTACAGTGCCAAGGGGTTCAGTGCCAACGTGAAATTCAAAATGGCAAACTATTCTGCGTCTGTTTTTTGGCAACTGTTCGCCTCAGACATTCATTTGTGGAGTTATTAAAAGCTTTGACTTCAGAGTTGAAATCTGAATACAGACAAAGTCTCCCAGACTAATTTGTCTTGCAACGGCAAACATCCGCCACCTTGTTGGCCTCGACAGGTATATTTTGGTAGAGAATTGTTCCAACAAAAAATTCTTATCAGGGAGCACAGTAATGGTTACTCTCTGAAACCCATCCCTGATTAGCAATGTTAAATTCACACCCCTTTAAATCTTTTCCAGTGTTTATTTCCGTGTTGAAATCCTAGTACTGTAGACACATTCCATCTTGTTAAAATTTCTTGTAAATATCCAGAGTTGACATTGTCTAATGGGATAAAACTATTTCACTTAAATTGTACATTGTCAAAACAAAGAGAAGCTCAAGCATGTCACCAACAACTGCAATATTCATTGATCATTAGTGTAGAGTGTAGAGCTGCATGATCCAAATCAGAATACTACCCACTGTTTGCACTGACACTTTAGTCCTTTGTGAGTACAAATAACTTCTGGTTATATTCATAAACAAATTCTAACTTGCAAAGAATTGACAAAATCATTAGTTCATATGAAGTAATAATCAATTAACGGGCCATTACGGTGATCACCGTAAGTGTAAAACATGAACATATCTGACTAGTTCAGCTTGCAGACTGAAATCTGTGAAATTCCTCTGTAGTAATTCAGTGAAATTTAGTAGAACTTTTGATTTTAAATTGAATTTGAAAGCAAAAAAAACCAAAACACACAAACAAAATATTTCCTAAGAATTGGATTTTCCCTTTCAAAGTAACACTTTTCTTACTTTCAATGAAGCAACGGCCACCCCTGTTTGAGGGGACAAAACCAGATTTAAAACTTTTAACTAACAATGCAAAATTGTGTCGTAAATATTGTAAGAAACTGCTAAAAAAAAGAAATAGTGAAAAAAAAAACGCCTGTTTCACATGTGACACATTGTGATTCATCAATAACAATGTTAGAGAATGACTAAAATTGAGACCTGGGGAAGAACAATCATGGAACAAGGGTCTAGAAACATGCTAAGATTCTGCAGCTTTAAATGAGGATCAAGAACATGATTAATTTGACTGACAGCAAGGGTTAAAGGTGCAGCTTAGATAAATGATTCCCAACCAGTCTTAAATACTGTTAATTCAATTTTGAGAGAAGTGAAAACTAGGACTTTGTCACAGGACTGTATTTAACTAGATTAGAAAGAAATCTCTTTTCGACTAAAGAATCAAGGAAGAAAGTATAGAACAATGACTAAAGGATATTAACAAGTTTCTCATTAGCAAAGTGATGAGATTTGTGGATTTCAGATGAGCTTTATGTTGACAATTTCAAGGAACACTTAAAGACACTATCAGTGATTTATCCGAAAGAGTTAAAATATTTGAAACTTGCAGGAATAGCCTAAAAGTGAAGGATAAGACTGAAGAATTATCATAAGTTACTATTTCCAACCGAAGAATCGACAGAAATGGAAGAAAATGGCAGTGTTCAAAGATACGAATCTCCATTCACTTACGTGTTGTAGTAAGTGTACGTTCGGACACTAATGACTAAAATATCCGATTTTGTTCTTATTAGGTTGCTTCTGGTCCTATCATTTGCAGGGTATGTTAGTTTACTTATACTTGTTACAGACATGGAAAAATTTGATTTTTGATGATTTTTTTCGATTTTCTGATTTAGCAAATCACTGATAGTGCCTTTAATGGAGCCAAACAGAGAGTAGTAACAGTACCTCAGTCATGGTTCTGAAACTGAGGGAAAACAGAAGTGAAACTACCTTGACTCTATTTACAAATGATCCAAGAAACAAGTTCCATTGAAAGAGGCATTCAATCTTCAGCCTGATTTCAGGAAATTATAATTCGTCTTGCTGTTTTATTAGCAAGAGTCTGTGGCACTATTCAAAATTTGAGTTGCCCCATAAATGATACTGGAGTAACTATTTAAAATTTTTT
Source organism: Ophioderma brevispina (assembly GCA_023653785.1). Taxonomy (NCBI): domain Eukaryota; kingdom Metazoa; phylum Echinodermata; class Ophiuroidea; order Amphilepidida; family Ophiodermatidae; genus Ophioderma; species Ophioderma brevispina. The sequence continues at coordinate 16,797 of JAMKCH010007473.1, read as the reverse complement.
TATAGCAATATAAATGTATTTATGTTGTCGTATTATGAGCCCAATTTTATGGAAAAAGGCTTTTGGGAAAGTTTTTTTTTTTTTTTTTTTGCAGGTGATTTTTGTTCGTCCCATAATTTTTTTTTCAATTGCCATTATTGAATTGGTACAACCGATTTGCATTTTTTCTCTGTTATGTGGTCGTGTTGATGTTGCTTGCTTTCTATATTGTTTTATTGTACAGTACTGTGATACCACTTGTGTAAGAGCGCTTGATAAATGCCTGCATTACATTAAATTACCCTATCAATGACCGGAGTTTTGCTAAAAAATTCCAACGGCAAAGTGGTTTTCACAGGCTGGTCCACATGACCCCCATACACCAACAGGAGTGCACAAGACCTTATACAGTTAAGTATTGAAACTACAGGATAGAATTGTTGTTATACTGCAGGAAAACAAGCTATGTTTGGCAAGTGACATACTTGCAGTAGTATCTATTGGTCATTTCAGAATTAAGGAAGTTAACTTTTAAGATGGCAATGTGAAACTGGTTTTACACATCAGCAAAATGACAAGCTATAAATAAATAATGCTACTGACACACTTCTCAGTGGCATCATCCAAAATAGATCAACACGGCAAAAAAATATAATCTTGCACCTTGACAACATCCGTAGCAAAACAAGACGTCCGAAATCAAGTCTTGCCAGCATTCCCGACTACCTCTTGCATGCATACATGGAAGTGCCTTAAGAAGATTGGGACTGGAGTGAATCATATACCATCAAGACTTTGCTTCTAAGAGCTGGCTGTCTAGACGACAAGGAGTCGGGCAAAAATATAAGGCGGGACCGGCCGTCTTTTGGTGTGAAACATTTTATGAGTGGACAGTGGTGTATACGTGAGGTGGTGGTTAGTGAAAGTTGGAGATTGTTTATAGACTGCAGTATCATCTTTATTGGGATTATCACTGTAATATCTTCTCTTATTTGAATTATAAGCAACTGGACTGTATCGTCCATACAGGGTGTTCTGGTGGAAGAGATTTTTTGAAGAGATTGGTATTGTTTCTTGAGATCATAGACGATGAGATAACAATCGAGACAGGATAGACATAGCGACACCTTTTGTGATAACGACACAGGAGATAATGTTCACTGAAGCAAATGACCGCATGTTGTCACCATGGAAACAATATAAGATGTGTCGGTTGCTGTGAAGAATTTTACATTGGTGCTTTTTCGACGGTACGGGATGAAATGAGAAAAGCCCGCCCGCCCTTGTGACACTCTGAATCTGCGAGTTAGAACAATATTTGAAGCGGCTTGAAATTTCTACTCCTAGCTTGTGGCTTCTTGAGTACTTGTTTACATACTTGACAAAGTACTGAATGTTTAACACGTAGATGGAGTTAAAAAAGTATAACAATGTCCTTTTAGTTTGAGTGTTTTGGAAATATAACTAATAAGGTTGCATCCAAGATTAAACACACGGGTTTGTGGTACCTCCAGACGTGTTTATGCAACTTTTCAGTTACTGTATGTTTGCAAAGTTTGACTGACTGTCCAGAAATCAAGTGTGTGTGGGCGTCACTGGTATAATAGATGAGGGAAGCAAGGGCGTACCCACCCCTGTCTGTTGATACCTGAAGAATGTTTACGCACCTCCATGATTTAGTGAATGTTTTACAAGGTTTGACAGAGTGTCGAGGTGGATGTCATTGAGAGCCCAAACCCCTAGAGTCCCGCGAGCAGTCTGTAACGAGGCAACTTCCTGTGGGATTTCCAATATAGAAAACTGAAGGACGTTACAACCAGTGTGGCTGAGAGGGGAGTGTTACGAGTATACACAAGCCTCTAATGTAGTGGAACCAATTGGATGTCACATAGGGGATATGTTCTCTGTGATGATACACTCTCGGCTTGTGGTAGTGCCATTACTCACTGTTTATCTGTCATAGTTTGTGGCCTCATGGTTCGGAGTGACTGGCCTTATTAGTCGTAAGATACATTCATCAATGTGTGTGACTCTCCGAGTGTAAATTTTGGATTTTTATTTGGACATGTAGTGGCCGTATCAGCTGCTTGGCGATTGCTTTCAAAGCAATGCGAGTTTAGATGACAGTGATCAATCTTGAGGGATATTATGAGATTATTTTTGGTGAGGTCTATTTGCACCACCACCCTCGGACTATTCAAGCGTTCTTGCTTTACTGAAGCACTATCTGCTGGTGGGAAGTAACCGGGTAAGTTGGCCCTAGATTTGCTGATAAATTATCATTGATCTAAGGGATTATCTTGATTTAAGGGTTTGTTACTTTGTGCATCAAAGGGAAGGAAAAGCTATTTCATCAAAGGTGCTTGCTGACATTATAATTTTTAAAAAAATTAAGTCGCCTAATAATATACGCCATTTTGTGATATAAGTGGACTTTTGTTTCCTGTTTTTGATTTATTGGATTCAGAATCAGTGTTGCCAGATCTGCCTCTGAAGCCCTCATTGGGCTCCAAAGAGCAATAAATGGTGATATAACGGGTACCTATTTCATTTTGTGACAAATTTTGTCCTAAAAAACTAATGGTAAACAGTTTTGCCATTTTAAACCCACACAAGATGCCTTGGTATTGGTTAGATTTATGATATTTGCAATCAGTGTTGCCAACTTTTCTCTTTTGACCTCATTTGGGCTCCAAAAGAGCATCAAGTATAGTAGCATAATTAGCATTTCTCAAAATCAGATGGAAACTAGGAACACTGTCTTTACCAGATTGGGGGGGGGGGGGGATGAATGATGATTTCTTATGTAAACATGTGAAACTGTCAACTCATTTGGGGCTTTGAGAGTATGGATCTAGGCAAGAGGAGTTTATTTTTCCCATCCATTGCACCTTCATGCAATCAGGCATGCGCGCACACACACACACACACCACACACACGTGCACACATGCGCAGAGTTTGTTTGCCGGTAACAAAACCGACTCTAGAAAATCCTGCTGACTCAAAACTTTTTATGAAAATTAGCTCAAAATAAAAAAAAAAAAATATGCTGGCAAACACCGTTTTTTCATTTACAATTTATTTTTTTAACCTACCCAATACAGATGAAAAAAAAAAGAGTTTAGGTTTTAGTTAAACCAAAGTATTGAATCCGGCTTTGTCCCCGCTAACGGGGGGTGCCGGATACACCTCACACTCAGCAATACTGCTGGTGTGAGGATTAAAAAAACATATAAAACAAAACAACTACGACAAGTAAAATAAAAGATCTTTGCTAGCCTATGTCATTGGAAAAGCTTTAATAGTAGCATGTTGTATTCATTTTAGAGTAAGCTGTGAAGTTCATATTTAAAAAAAGAGGGACCCTAAGATTTTTCCTCCATTGCGGCAAACAAACAGACATCACAATGGTTCTTCTCAAGTATTGATGCTAGTTTATATAATCTGCAGCAACCTTTGCACTAAAAACCACTACTAAAATGTTGGCAGTTTTACAGCTCAGTTGCCTTGGTACTTTATTTAGACAACTGTTCATAATTTACAAGGCAGCATGAAAGTACAAAAGCATGTATTAGTCACTTATGTGTTTCCAGTCCCTGACAACATCACATAAACAAATGTCACATGTGGCCTGCACTGCCACTCAAAAAAGCGTGGTCAAACTTACTGGCAGCATATGACTGTACTTTTGTTATTTACACACGTGTGCCTGTGTTTACGTTGATTTGTCATGTGGCTGATGATGAAGTGTGTTTGCTGCCACCACTTGTCAAACTAGAGCCAGGTCTATGGATTGAAGTGACTGTGTATGAATTTGCATATGGTATCCTGTTGAAAATGACTGATTGAAAGTGATTTACTTACCATCCGCCTCTAGAGAGGCGTGAGTCATGGAATACTAGCCTGGGACTTGGAGAAGAAAAAGTAGCAAATTCTTTAACTGAAATAGCGCCCACACTTACCAAGAGCCTGTGCGGAGTGTGTTTTTGCAGATAGCTCACTTCTACTGTGCCACGTTTCTCGCTTATAAAGTGGATTTACCCCCTCATGAGAAAACATCAGAAATCTACTTCTTAATGCTTTGCTCTTAACTTGGTTCATATTATTTGTCGTCTTCACCTTTGTCATTATCTTAATCGTTGGCTTGTTTAGCCAAGCCAATGAGTACTGGAATGGGGCTAAGATTAACGTTGATAAGAGATCAAAGTGGAAAGTTATCCAACTCTCTTTCATTCTGTTGGGTAGGCAAAACTGTTCTTTTACAAAAGAAGAAGTATTTAACAAAAATGTTTACAAATTCATAATTTGTTCTTTTTCCTCCGTTAGATATGTTTATACTCATTTATAAACATAAACAATCACAATTTTTCAAAAATTAAGATAGGTTTTCTGTTCGTTTCCTGTTATTCAAGAAACCTTTCTTCTCTAATATGGTTAAATTTGCAATGAATCATGTTTGTGAGTTGTTTTAGACAAGTGTGAAGGAAACTGTCAAAATGCTTTTAAAAGCAAATGCCATGCCAATTTTCAAATACACAACAATTTATGAAGTCAAATCAATTACCTGTGAGGAAAGAATTAAGTTAATATTTCATTTTCACTTGCTGTAGTTTAGACATTTGCTCTCAACCAATGTTAATTGCAAACATCTGGTTGTGGTCTCAGATAAGCTAGAATTTGGAAGTGGGAGGTGAGGGGGAATTATTTTTTCCAAAGTTGTTGAGACTGTAGTCCCATGGGGGACGTACAAGTTGTGTTAGCTCAGGTTACGTTCTGTCTTCTTTTGCATTGTTAGATTGGATCTAGCGTAGCAGAAGAGACTTAAGCTTACTAGCTAAATACCTTGTTCTGCAATGAGGTCCCTTACATAACGCAGGTACCATATTAATATCACATGGATGTCACATGGCTACCGCATGGATGCCACATGATTTCCCCATTTAGGAAAAAGTTATAATTTGCCAATGTTAATGCTGTTGTAGCGACCCTTAGATCTACATTTACTATACCTCATGAATATTCATTAGGTAGTTTGAACTTTTTTATTGGACAAATCCACTGGGTTGCCAATGGAATATTTTGCATACTTTCCGCGGGAAAAAAGCTACGAACTACCGCACCCCCTACTACCGCATCTCATATCATCCCACACGTCAAAGTTCACAGCTTAGCGCAGATAAATTATGTGAACGTTGTATTCATTGGGCGATGAGCTTGATCATCACTGGTCCAAATGTACCTATTCATATACCAATATCTCAGAAAATTTTTTATGTGGTATAGTAAAAAAAAACATGGTTTATTTCAGGAAAGTAGTACTACATACATTACATACTTAGTACCTCAATTTGCCTTGTTTTAGGAAGAAGGCTGTAACTTAAAGTGAAATTGCAGGGTGCAGTACTGCCTTTTGTATGCATATAGCATAAAGCCTTTCATATGAGAGTCATGGAAAAAGATTAGTAAACTGTTTGGAAAAAGGATACATGATTTTGGTTAAAAATTTAGGTCCACCCTTTGACGAGACAAAGACATTAATATCCGTATTGTTTTGGATTACCGCACAAACAAATACCTCTAACTTCCAGCCACTAATGAATTGTGTGCATTAGGAAGTGTGTTGGATATCGAATAAGTGCAAAACAAAACTATCCATCAACAACATTTGACAGAAAGGTTTTAAGATAACACAAAAATGAATAGTTCAGAAATAGAAACGGTGAAATGAAATTTCATTTCCTGCCAACTCTGTCACCGGTTATTTACCATATAACACAAGTTCTCTCATCTCATCAATCAATTCTCTATATTGTAGCAGAGACTGAAAATTGCTTCCATTAAAAAGCCTTTTCACCTAAAAGGTTTTATTCATTAAAATGAATTCATTTTGGTATTTAGGCATATGCCGTCAGGCACTTACTTAAACGATAGCATAATTAATGCGATTCTAAATTATTTAACCTTGACCCAAAGTTAAGTCAGTTAATTACCGATCTATATTAAGAACAATATTTTACTTTTAGGTGTGAAAATCGGCTTAACTCTTTCTGCAGTAGGCCTGATTGTTGCCAACTTCCAAGCATGACGGAGGAAGATAACAAATGTGTGTACGTGACAGCAATCACAGTCAGTGGGCGTAGGATGATTGATTGGCACAGCCATTACATCCATTGAGATGTACTCTTTTAAGCCACACCCACTAAACAAAAAGCAATCAATTTTAATTACTTTCCATATTTGGAACTCTTAAAAGATACCATTACCAGTAAAAAAAGGTGGTTGATTGTTTAAAGCACCAAAGCTTTACTCCATTAACAAGAGAGTGTGTCCTTATTTCTTTGTACTAATAGGTACACACTAGTTGGCAACAGGAAAAATTGGTGAATTTTTGGCAACTTTTTCTCAAAAATTGTGAAAAAATGAGAGAAAAAAATGTTTTCATTACATCAATATTAAAGTTGCACTTTTTCTACATTTTATGATATTTTTAAAGCAGCCTTTTTTCAGATGGCCTACAAATGAATGCTCCTGATCTTATCTCATGTCCCACCCATCTCTAATTAGTAGACATTTAATCACGGGGGTAGGTCATGCCAACCTAACAGCAACAGAACAACATCAACTTCCGGCGTAACCCGAGTGCTAGTCTTATTCAAAGACTTAACGGTAGGAGGGCGCTCTTACGCATATCGAACGGTCACACACAGACTTGACTAAAGGCTAGGCCTGCTCAGGAATATTTAAATCTAAATGACCGTTATTGGAAATTGCACTGTTTTGCAGCGAGGTTAATCCACTAACCTCGACTGATTTTGACATCAATAATTTTTTCCGAAATTATCATGATATTACTAAGTTCTTTTGAACAAAGGTTTAAGAGCTGATTTTGTAATGTCACTGAGACAGAGACTGCCATAGTAAATGCACGTAGCAGTTCCACAAATTACCGTTTGGAAATCCCCAATGCCCAAATCGAGCAGATCATGTCCTACCCCCCTGTTTAACCAGATGAGATGTGAACCAGAGTTGTAATCACTGGCAGATGCCAGCGATATAACTGTACAATTCTCATTAGATACATGCATGCTTGCAAACCCTGACGAGGCATTCCCTTTTTCCTACTGATTAGTCACCCCGCAAATTTCCTCCAATCACATGGGCTTATCTGATTAAGCTGCTTTTATGAGTGGGAGGCAAACGAAAGCTTAAGGTATCGAAAAATGGATTTTATTCGGCTTCAAATCAATTGGCCTTGTGCACGATAAAAATATAACTGTTTAGTGTTGTGCAAATGTGAGACACGAGAGGGCATTGGACTTTTAGAGGCGGTGTTTGGTGAGCATGTGTTGGAAAAATGAGGAATTTGACATTTTTGTAGTCAAAACTGCCTTAAAAAGTCTAAAGTGAAATTCCTGCCAGCAGCATTGTCACACCTCTGTACTACCTTCATAAAGACCCCCAAAAAGTAACGCAGCATGTCTAAATACCCCCATAAGTTACAAACCATTGGTCTACAGGGTGTCTCAGAAAGAACGTTACCCTCCAGAAACGGCCATTTTTGCTTACTTAATCAATTCTTATCCCTGTTTTAGCTTTATATTATGAACATATATACTCTTTTGAAAATATGGTGAAAACAAGAAAGAAAACGGTGAAAAAATAACCAAACAATGACAATTTCCCTAAAAATGATGCAAACCTACTTTGTCCACGACTACCAATAGCAGAGAAACATGTACATTGTAATTCTTATGGATTTGGGCACACATAAGTCCTCACATTTAATTAATTTGTTCGCATGTACTGCCTAAAACGCACCTGAAACATGCACTTAATCTGTTCTTCAGTATTAAGTGACCTAAATCCCCTCACCCGCCTCTCATCATAATGCAGATATGAATTTGGTTAAAGCGCACTTTCCAAATAATGGTATTGGGGCATAACTCCTACAATGACATATTCTACTGAACTGCTCTTGGGTTAAAGGACCATCGTTCATCGTGAATGGGTATAAATTTTTTCCGTCAATGTAGGGTTCCCAGTAAGATGGCAATCAAGGAGAACAGAGAAAACAATCTGGAGCATGGCAAGACTCTAAAGAGGTCCAAGGAGAGAGATATGGTCGTCAAAGAACAGGACGATCAGCCGCAAATAATGCTGCAGTGCGTAGAGAACTGAACAATACACTCTAAAACCAGCCAGCAACGGACCTTGAAATTTGAGAATATTATGTATTGGCCAGGATGGTCTTAAACATTTTTATGTCGGGGATATTTTCATCCAATGTTTTCCTCTGCTAATGCTAGCCGTGGACAAAGTAGGTTTGCATCATTTTTTAGGGAAATACTCATTGTTTGGTTATTTTTTCACCGTTTTCTTTCTTGTTTTCGCCATATGTTCAAAAGAGAATATATTTTCATAATATAAAGCTAAAACAAGGACAAGAATTGATTAAGTAAGCAAAAATGAGCATTTCTGGAGGGAAACGTTCTTTCTGAGACACCCTGTATGCATGAAAACATAAAATGATATCAATAGTCTGTTTTTTTCTGCAAATTTGACACCTTTCTTGCTCCATTGTGATCAATATCGCCAACACAATGTCCATTTTACGAAAGTGTGTCACATTTTCAAAGTTGCATCTGAAGACATTATTACAAGGTTACAATACACAACCATGCATTAAGTGACACACACTTCATGCGGAAGAATGCGGTCTTTCACTGAATGGCAATCATTATGGCTATACCTTTTATTGCAACTTTTAAAAAGGGAGAGATTTTCTTATAATGGATATTGTGTTTGCAATATTGATCGCAATGGGGCAAGAAAGGTATCAAAATTTACGGAAGAAAACGAACTATTGATATAGTTTTATGTTTTCGTGCAAAGACCAATGGTTTGTAACCTATGGGGGTATTGAGACAAGCTGCGTTACTTTTTTTGGGGTCTTTATATTGTTTTTCCCCAAAGTGGCAAGGGTGTTAATTTTGTCATTTTGGGTGGGCCTCCCTCATTTCTCTCAAGTTTCAGTCAACTTATTTCCACACTAGGGCAATTTTAAGGTAAAAAAAAAAATTTCTTCAAATGACATCCTGATAACACAATTGAACATTTTATCAGCACCAGATTTGATCTCTTTCCTATCAATAAATCTTCATCAATGAGGGTTGGAATTGTCTGAAATTTTGATGGGTAGGTGCTTTTGAAGACATAGCTCTACAGACGTTGTCCAAAAAAAACTATACAATCAAGATTAATTTTTTTGGCCAACATTTTAAGTTCATCTACAACTGGCGTTTTAATGATCTTTTTAGGAGTGTTCCAGCTTTCATGAGAATTTTAGTGGTGTAATTTGGGGGTCCGGTTCAGGAATTATGGCTAATTATCTGAGACAGTTGAAAAAAACTGGTGGGCCAGTTTCGACTGCTATCATGATATCAACAAAGTTGCCATTGAAAATTCATCTTCAAGACATCTTTATTCAAAATTAACATAAAAAGTAGGTATATTATAAAGTGCTGCGTCTTGTGACTCTAACATAATTTATAACTTTATAATGTCGCAATTGTATAAATTACATGTAGCATTAGGAAAATTCGATTCCAACACAGTCTTGTTTTCTTGTGTCAGCCTTACTCCAGGTTCAGCAGAGGTTAGAACAATAAAAACACCCTGGAAGTTAAATGAGGACCTTTGCCAGTGACACAACCATCTTCCTTTATTGTCTTTTGAACACCGCTTTCTTCATCATATTTTTTTCCTCCCTGACATCTTGGAGGCAATGGGAATAGGGGAAGGGTAATTTGTCCCTCCACATTAGAGCGATGTACACACATTTGTTCCCTCAACAGACTTGTGGACGTTACATTAGTTTCAAGAGTCAAATTCCCAAAATTACAAAGAATTTCATGATATTATTGTCCCACCTGAGAGTGAGTCTCTCATTTCATCCACAAAATAGTATTTCTGTAATAATAAGATATTGATTAGTTCAATGCATGAATAATACATTCACTCTGATATGTACAATATCCTTTTGTTTGAAAAGATTTAATCCCACAATGATGCTTACACGCCTTTATACCTTTAGTTTCTTGAACCTTCAGGTGAAACTGGCCCAAAAAGGTATTTTATCCTTTCTGTTCAATGGACAATATCTAAACTTAGTGTCCATACCAATTGGATGGAATAAAAGCCAAGGATTTAGCTTAGGGGATCTTGTCTACAATAAAGTCAAAATATCTGGAAAAAATGCCAGCTCTATATTTTCATCATTTTAGTTTGACTTGCTATAGTTTTTATTGGGGACAGTCTGACTTAGAAAGATGTGTTGGGTCATTTGCAAAAATTTTTGGGGTTTCAGGACACAACAATTAAAACCTGGAAAAAAGAAAGTTTTACCAAGCCGGTCATGTTTCAATAGTCTAATGAGAATAGTTATCCCTTTGACTGAATCAAAAAAATTTTATTGTCTTACTGAGGCAAACAAAAACAAACAAAAACAAAACGGATTGGAATGTGGCTTTAAAAACTGGAAAACATGGGGGAAATTGAATTTGATATTCCATGGTAAACTTTTATTTACTCAAGAAAATGTTTTTGCTAACATGTTTATAACACAAGGTTTGGAGGAACTTAGATAATCTGAGATGGCAATTCGGCGTAAGTTTAACTTCTAATGCCAAAATTTCATCACGGACATAGTAATTTCTGTAAAGAAGACATTTACAACATGATCCTCCAGCAATCTTTTTCAAAATCACACCCACTGCTAAGGTCTGGCATAAGGCATTAGCTAAGCATGTGCCTAATTCCCTATCACTCAAATATTTGCAGATCAAATTGCGGAAGGAATATCTACGTTTTAAAACTGATGACTTCCAAAGTTTCAAAATTGGCTTATAAAATTGTTTGTGTGATAGAAAATGGGAAAATTTAATAATTTAGCCAAATTTATTGATTTTTCTTAAAAAAATAGTAGATCTTCTTTAGAATATGTTTCAAATTGTCTCTTTGTCACTAAAGGTGTAAAGTATGCATTTCCATTGCAAAAGTTAAGGGAAGTGAGGGTATAGCAAAGATGGCAATTTATTATAGAGCAGATAAAATGGTTGGACTGACAGATGTTATTTTTGAAAGATGCATTTACTTATTGTTTGACAGGTGTATATAAAAACTGTTTTCCTGCATGTGCTAGACATTGGTTTTACGGAAAAATATATTTTGAGCTCTAAATAAAATTAGAAGTATGACCAAGTGCTAAATTGCCAGGCAAAATTATCTCCACTATTTTTCATATCTGTTTTAGTTGTATCAAAAATCACATGCCCGATGGGATTAAGCAGTCTGGCCAAAGTAAGGATCGATGTAAGTGGTTGTGCCGAACCGAAGGTTTTACCGAAGTTACGGACCGATAGTATACCTTTGATAAAGCTACAATGCTAGCAAGGACTTCTTCAGTTCTAAGAAACGATGTTGTGTTGTTTCCAAGAGCTTGGGTCATTGTGTTGTAAAACAGACATCTTAGACAGCCGTTAGGTAAAAGTACTTTGTTCTTTGCTTAGAAAGAAGTTACTCTATCGCAGTCTCGCTTTCAACTACTTGACCCAGTAGCAGATGAATACTAATCCCCCCCATTTGTCATTCCACAAATTACCTTCAGGACTGTAGGACATCTACAGCTCTGATTCCACAGTCAGTCTGACTGGGACACATCACAAGTCCTATACAAATTTATTGATGTTGCCAAGATGAAGACTGCCACCAACGTCTTATTTAATCTTAAGATAGTATGTCTCCCTACACCCTGCTAGCCAGTATGGGTGATGCCCCAAAAAAAATAGATAGAGACTGTAACCAAAAAAGATCCTTTTGAATAAATTCATCAGGACATTTAGTAAATTTCAGTATGATCACTAGGTTTCGATTCAGATCCAAGAGAAATTGTAACCCATCAGAACTACTTCTTCCTTGAAATAAATTCTTGAAAATAAATTCATTAGGATTTTGAGAGTAAAATTTCAGTATGATCATAGGTTCTTATTCAGCATCCAAGGAGAAATTGTACCCACTAGAAATATTTCAACTTTTTATCAATCAGAGTCTTGTTCACTCTTGACTGTGATGAGGTGTTTCTAAAAACTAGCATGTTTTTTGCAAGATACAAGAGTTTCCCCAGTCCATCGGCCTTGGGGTAACAGGGCATCTGTTCAAAACCTGAGGCACTGACCATAATTGTAAGCAGAAAAGGTCATCACCAAAAGCTGAAACCACTGATCTCAAAAGAATCATCAACAACAGAAACTTATAACAGATCAATGCAGTAAAAAGCATCATGTTATTTTGTTTGGGATAGATCAGGGTCATCGAGGAGAAGCTAACCCAAAAAACACTGGCTCAAGGAGGCTATATGAATCAGAACAGAGCAAATCGCCATGACAGGATGGGGGAGCATACATACATACAAGATTTATAATCAACGCATCTGAAACGTAACAATCACTTGTAGCAACACCATCTTTGTGGCAACACCAGCTTTGCCACAAAAAAAAATCGCCATTTCTTGAACACCTCACAATCACAGTTCGAGTGACAAAGATCCTGATAGAATTGAAATATCTCTAGTCCTATAGCCGCGTATTTAATCTTTCTCACTCAGACAGAAATCGAATCAGCGCCAGTGTAAAATGCATGGATAACGCACACATCAACGTGCCACGTAATTGGTCAAAGCATGCGCCAAACTACTGTGTAGTTGATGACACCTGTATGGGTTGTGCGTGTGAACTGTCCGAGAAATCAATTCACCAACTAATAACATGAGTTAATTTCTTCTGTGCGAATCGGACCTATTGTCATTTGAAGAGAGATACTTTTCACGATTATTTATTTATTAGTTTCATCTGATATTGGCATCTTGCGATTCAAATGCAATTTTGAATGGTTTTCTATTAATCTGGATATTTTCCTATTTGGTGCTGAGAAATGATGTTCAAACATATGTATAATTCTATGGCTTCCTCCTCCTTCCCTGACTTGCCAAGATGGATAAATTCCCGTAAAAAAACAGGACATCAATTTTTATTCTTCTCTCTCGTCTTATTATTCAACATTGACAAATTTTCGAGACTGCCCCAGTACCGTCATAAAATCTAATCACGCCTAGTTAAATTCCAACTAGAGGTATGAATTAGGACATAGGTAATAAAAATATATGACACAAACCACTAGACTTTTTTTTATCCAAATAGTGCTTCTTAATGTCCTTTGTTAATCATACCACCATTCTTACAGTATCATCTGATTTGCTCATTACAGAATTACCTTCCAGTGACCAATCAAAATAGTGCTTAATGCCAATAGATAGGTCAGGTAGTGTGCCCAAAAGGTTGAAATTACCCTTTGAATTAGTTGGGCAACTGAGTGCAACTTAATGTTAGAACCTTCATAATATAGTTCTAATATAATTTACCAAGTTTACCATAAGATCTGCAATGTTTTACCATATGTTTGCAATAGTCTTTCAGTTCGCCAGTTGCTTTTCTTTTTCCACAGGCGGAAAACAACTTTTTTTTCTCGGTTTTTTTTCCACTGGAAGAAACGGTTTTCTTCTTCTTCCAGTTTCTTCCCCTGAAAGCGGAAGAAACTAAAAAAGTCATTTAAAATTTTCCTATTTTAAGGCAAAATGGCTTACATTTTTTTGGTTTTTATATTATACAGTGAATTGAAAAAAATAAAAAAAAATCGGGAAATAATCAAAATAACCATTCCGGTACCCCCACCTACCCCATGCAATTGCATAATAAACTCCACATTTTATTCACAAGAAAAGACAGCAAGGCCTAAATATAAAAAAACTACTGGAAGAAACTGATTCTCACTTTTCATACCAGCAAGGCCAATCAGATCTCCTTGTAAAGACTGAACATCTTCAAATAAATGTTATAGTCCTCCTAACCCAAGTTCTCCCACTAAGCATTACAACAAAAGACCCTTAATGGTTGCTGCTTTTATGATTTGTATTTTCAATTAACAATTGCCATACAGATTTTTCATTGTTTGCATCTTCAATTAGCAACTGTGATAGTTAAATGTGCCATGGGAAAGACTTGGAAAATAATTTATCATTGATATAATTTGATAGCAATCAAACAAAATTGTGAACAAATTTTACTATATACTTGCAAAGTAATACTAACCTGCTATAAACTTGTAAAGTAATTTTGAATTAATTTTTAAAGTAACTAAACTAGCCTGATGATTTTGAAGTGGCAAAGCAAGCTGATGATATGGGTAATTTAGTATTTTTTTCATAATACATTTCTATTGTCTTTATTTCTTCCAGGTTCTTCCAATTCTTTTCTTCCAGTTTCTTCCTTTCTGAAGAAATAGGTTTCTCTTCTTTCTATTTCTTCCGGAAGTTTCAAACCCTGAGTATAACCATTTTCTGGCCCAAATTTTTGCCCTAGTTCTATTGGAGCTATATTACAGTTTGCCATAGCTTTACGCTATTCCATCCATTTTACCTTTTCAAGCACGTTCACCATAGTTCTGACATTGTTTTTGTTAAGTTCTAACTATATTTTCTGCCTAGTTTTCAAAAACTAGTTATTATAAACAAAAGAATTTGGTTACAATTTTCAAATTTCACAAGGATTCAAAACACTGATTTCAATTTGCAATTCAAGATTGGGTCATTGTGAAACCTATACGTCAAATCCACAGTATGAATTAATGCACCTTGGTCTGAAAATGTCAAAGATTTCTTAAGAAAACTTGTTTTTTGGTTTTCACACAAGCAATCATGCATGTGATTAAAGATCTATAAAATCATTTAGAAGTTAATTGTAGGGTAATTTTGAAGAGCAATAGTTCTTGCAAAACCTTTTGTGAGTTGACACAGAAAGGAGAAATCAATAACGGCACCTCTTTTCCCTTCTCTAAACTATTTTTGGACGAAATTGCCTAGCAAAATCCGGCTTATGAAATGGCAATGTCTGGATGTTGTAAGGATGTTATGGATGTACTTTATGTAGGAACGTTGTGTGGTCTGGACACAAAAAAGGGTAACATTTGCCCATAACTTGTTTTCCAGATAGCTAGAGTACCCCACTTAGATAATATTGTAGGGGTCACAGCCCCTACTAACCAGGTAATCCATTCCCCGAGGGACCCGTCCCTAGGTCTACAAAAGGTCAACATTTTGCCATACTTTTTTTGCCAATGAAGCTAGAGTACCCAAACCTATGAGATATATTGTAGGGGGGGCACAAGCCCCTACTAACACTGTAATCCATTCCCCCCATGGTCCTCCCTGGGTCTGCCGGGGGGTGGGGAAAAGGTCGAAAAGGTCAACATTTCACCAAAAAGGTAAACATTTGGCCAGACCTAACTTTTTATTCAAAAGATGAGCCTATAGTACCCAAACTTAGATAATAATGTAGGAGGAGACAAGCCCCACTAACCATGTAATCCATCCCCAGGGTCCTCCCCTGGGTCTGACGGGGGTGGGAAATGTGTCAAAAACGGTCAACATTTCAACACCAAAAGGTAAACATTTTGCCCTAACTTTTTTTTCCATCAGCTAGAGTACCCCACTTTAGATATTTGTAGGATGGCACAAGCCCCTACCTAACCATGTAATCCATTCCCCCAGGATGCCTCCCCTGGGTCTAGAGGGGGTGGGGAATGTCAAAAAAGGTCACATTCATCCAAAAAGGTAAACATTTTGCCATACCTTTTCCATATCAGCTAGAGTAACCTAAACTGATATACTTGTAGAAGAGCACAAGCCCCTACTAACCAGTTAATCCATTCCCCCAGGGACCTCCCCCCCTAGGTCTGACCGGGGTTGGGGACATGTAAAAAAGAGAAACAATTCACAAAAAAGTACACATTTTGCCATAACTTTGTCTCCAGATGAGCTAGAGTAGTCAACCTTAAGTATATTGTAGAAAGGGGACAAGCCCCTACTAACCTTGTAGTTCATTCTCCCAGGGTCCCTCCCCCTGGGTCTGACCAGGGGGTGGGGGAAATTCAAAAAGGTCAACATTCCCCCCCAAAGTCAATTTTTTTTTTTTTTTCTAGATGAGTTAAGAGTAGCCAACCTCACTCTAATTTTGTCTATAGACTGAAGTGTTTAGACCTATGCCTTTTGATAAGCTCCTAGGCAACCGTCTAACTGCCCGATATGGAGTTTTGTTGAGGTTTTGGGTCCAACAGTTCCACTTAGCTTCAATTGCCTTCCATGCAGGCGACTGGCTTATGGACTTTTTTTTTGGTCTCGCACACCTCTTGTGTCAAGTATAAGCCTATACATACACAATGTACACCCATATATTCAACGCCCCCAGACTGCACCTCACCCTAGGGATAAAAAGCAATCCGTTATCCGGCCATACCGCCATTGGCGGGTTTACAGATTTTTATTCTATTTCCTGGCTACAAGATGTGACTTCCGTGCAATCTGTCATAGTGTCCAACCCTAGGGTGTCGAGACTTGTTTCCCCCTCCCACTTCGCTTTGGTGTTCTCCCTCACTTCCATTTCTTGGTCTTGGAACCCTGTATTATTCCTGTTTTTATGGGTTGTGTGGATTTTTGATCAGATGTTTTTAGGTGTGGTATTTCCATGTGGTATGTACTGTTTATCCTGAAAAAATTTAGAGAAATTTGTATCTCAGCAAATCATTAATTCTGGTCCCTTTAATACAGCATGACATGTTTTGTTTCGTGCCACTTGACAATGGCATGAAATTTGGCTGTATAACCTAACACAACCAAAAGTTACTAAAATGCACTAAGTCAAGAGGTGGTG
>JAMKCH010007472.1:0-88935 GCA_023653785.1 Ophioderma brevispina | reverse complement strand
GGCAACTCTTATTTTTGGACTCTCAAAGGAACGAGCCATCGTCTCCAACTGAAACAGAATTACTGTGCCGTCTTGTTACAGCAACCCAGCCTTCAGACCATATAACTCCTATTTTACATGATTTACAATGGCTGCCTGTTCCACCTTCGATTCAATACAAACTTCTCCTCCTCACATATCGTGCCATGCATGGTGAAGCACCATATATCACTTGATCTTGGTCATGACATACAACCATCCCCTCTGGTTGCGCTCAGCTGAGAAATAACCTTTTGGTTGAGCCAAGTCATAGAGGTCATGGGGTGATAGATCATTCAGTGTGCTGCTCTCGCCTTGGAATTCATCCCTAATCACATCCGTTCATGTTCATCCATTGAGTCATTCAAGGCTGTGCTCAAAAGCCCATCTTATGAAAATGCTTATGATTATGATCATGTTTAATTGTTTGAATTTGTATTTTGAATGTTCTTTTGTAATGACTTGTCTCCTTCCTGCTTGCTTTGTTGAGCTCCCATGCGCTATGAGCGTTTAGAGTGGATGTGTGCGCTTTATAAATGTTCATTTATATTATTAAAAAGGAGATATGGTTCGGCAGGAACCTAGTCCGGGCTCCTTAGGCGACAACGGAATAAAGCGTGAAACTAATGTGTGGGAAGAGTCAACAGAATTGAGTGCCCTATTCTTCACCATGTAGTGGAATGTGAGTCCAGAGACTGTTGCTCCTGCCACGCCGGACTACTAGCAATTTTATGAACAGTGAGTGTCCCTGAATACTGAAAGTTTGGAGTATATGTTGATAGTAAATGGGGAAATGTCATGGATTTTTGGTTTCGGTTTTTTCAATTACAATCTTGCAACCAAGTTTTTCTGAAACAAAATTTTATGAGAATCCGAAAATCATGGGTGTCATTTTTAAATGTTTCTTGGTGTTTTTTGGGCGGATTTGGTTTTTATGTTTTTTTAATGATTTTATATTTTAAAAGGATATAACATCACTTTTTGCTGTATGTTTCTTTTTGAACCTTTAAATATTATGTTCTCTAGTAAATTGAACTTTTAACATGTTTAAAAGCTCAATATGTGACATGTTTTGGGCACATTCTAAAATATTTGGGTGTTTTTGGGCGAATTTTTTTCTGATAGAAGCATTATGTACTGAAAAAGTCGCAGTTCCATACAGAAGTACCATTATTCATAAATAAAAGTGTAGTACAACGAAGTGTATTTTTCTATTTTGGTTGTTTTTAAGAAGACCCCTTTGTTGATTTTGTACTGAAGACATTGGATTTGGGGCATTAATTAATCACGTTACGTTTACCTTACAACATTAAGAAATTAAAGATCGAGACTATGTTGAATATTGTAAACAGGTGTAGCATTAAAGTATATCAAATATTTCTTACATCAAAGTTAAGTTCCTACTGCATGGACTATCACGGTTTACACGGTGGGGAGTTTGCCCGCCTCCATGCAAATCAAGCATCTTTTGGTGTCCGCGCGTGTCGCTGCCTTAAGACATGAATACACCATAGGGGATCACTTTGTCCACTGTTATGGTCTGTTGATATAGAGTCTTTTTTGATGTAGTCCTCTCTTGTTGTGAAAAGGGTTAATATCCCATTCTTTACCACATATAACTTTAAATGGATTTTAAAACTGTAGTCATGGGCATATGTGGGATCCCTCATTTGTTGATGAGGTCAAAAGTTCATACTATTTCAAAGGTCATGTGAGGTCAAGATGTAAGATGGCTGAAAATGTAAAATTGACATGATTGAAAAGTTGAAATTGAATTTTGGAACCAAACTTAGTTTATGAATATTACATGCCACAACCCTTCATTTGTTTATGAGGTCAAAGGTCAGAGTCAAGGTTTCAGTCAATATGAGACCTTAAATTCCAAACCGGGACAGCATCGCGACACAACGGGTTCCGAAGACCTGATTATTTTGTTTTGGGGGGGGGGGTGTCAAGTGCACTTATACGTAACCCCCGAAGAAAAAAGAATGGTGGCTTTTATCATTTTTGGTATTGTGGTTTTTTGGGTGCTTTTGTTAATGTATTTGATTGGGTACCTTCATTTATGAGAAACCGTGGGTAAAAGGTATCAGCTAAATAAAACCCCAGTAAAGTTACCCAAACTGCAGTTCGTTAACGTAAGACTCCCAATTGAGGCATAATTCAGTTCATAAGACCTTAAGTTGAAGCATGACCCAGTTTACGAGAGCCCTTTTCTAGTAAAATTTTCATTTTGTATTTTGGTTCCCAAATTTTTCATAAAAATGTTGCCAACTTTGGATTTTTTTTTTTTTTTTTTTTTTCAAAAAGCTTCTTAAAACACACCTATTTGCCAACATTTAGCTTTCCTGTTTTTCTTCCTTCCTTCTTTGCGCCTAGTATCCTTTGGCAAGTAGGCGCTTTATAAGTTCTTGTATTATTATTATTAAAGGTATCAGCTAAATAAAACCCCAGTAAAGTTACCCAAACTGCAGTTCGTTAACGTAAGACTCCCAATTGAGGCATAATTCAGTTCATAAGACCTTAAGTTGAAGCATGACCCAGTTTACGGAGCCTGTTTTCTTGTAAAATTTTCATTTTGTATTTTGGTTTCCAAATTTTTCATAAATGTTGCCAACTTTGGATCCAGAAGCTCCAAATTTTGCCAATATTTTCAGTGTCCATGCTTAAACATTTCTGAAAAAATAGTCCAAGACCTCCGTTTAATGCGGACCAAAAATTCAGTTCCTAAGGACCCTCATTCAACAAAATCAATACTTAAAGGCTTAAGAGATTTAAGGCCTCAATGTTTCTTATTATAGTTCCGCGCCCCCGATACCGAATCTTTCCCCCTTCCTTCCTCATTCCTCTCCCCTACACCTGCTCTCCCGTCTCCTAATATTTCTCCCCCTTCTTCACTCTTTCCAACCAGAGTCCCGTCGTTCTTTCTCCCTCTTTGTTCCATTCTTCATCTCTTTCTCATTAGGAATTTTTGTATTGCTCCAATACAAAATAGAAATTCACAATTTCTGTACAAAAGAAAGAATGATCAGCTAAGTTTTTCCAGATGGGGATATTTTTGACAGGAAAGCTTTACACTAGCGCAAAAACAAGGGCTTTCAGTTTTTAGGGACATGGCAGGCCCGTAAGCAAGGGGGGGGGGTGCGGCGGGTGCGAACCGACCCCCTAAAATCCCACAAAAGGGTAAAAGGTCCACTTTTTGCTGATTGTTTGTAAAAATGTCAAAATTTTTAGAGAAATTTTGACAAGAAAGTCCACTTTTGGTTGATTGTTAAAGTGCAACGAGAGATTTCGAGGGCACCCAAATACTGTGTCATAATAGTAATTTCAAATAGATTGACTCAATAAGATTACCTTTATTAGCTAGAAAATGTCTTAAAAGAGGAAAAAAGGTGATGTTCTTGGCTTATAGTTCAAATATAAAATATAGGCATGAATTCTTATTGCTACATAGAAATTTCACAATTTTTGTACCAAAGAACATTCTCAGCTTAATCCTTTTCAGATGGGGGAGGTTTGTGATGGAAAGCTTTACAACAGAAAAACTCACAAACCAAAAAAACAAACAACCACACCCACCACCCCAAGGGCAAAAATCAGAACTTTCGATTTTTTAGGGAACCTGATGTGTGAAATCTCTTCGTGCACTTTAATGTTCAAAAAGACCAGGGGCTTAGTGCATTAACCTATATGTCCCAACCACACTTTAGAAAAAGGTCCACTTTGCGAAGTGCCCGCACCCCCCCCCCCCAAATAAATCCTGCGTACGGCCCTGGGGACATCTGATATGTGAAATCTCTCATTGCGCCTTCAACTCTGGGTTATGAACTGGAGGCGCACATTCCCTACTCAAAAATAAAATAGTAAGTCATCTTTTCCCCTTCTTTCGTTCCTTTATTCTTCTCCCCTTTTCCTTCTCCTCATCCTCCCATTCTTATACCCTGGAAGAGGGTGGAGATGATGTCAAAAACTTGAAACTGGTATTTAGGGAAGACCGTACATCGTGCTTTTTGATCCCATATCGTAGCTAACTTTTGAAGGCTCTGAAAGAAGAGGCATTTTTGTTAGGACAATTTTTGAGGGGCAGTGATCAAATGTAAACACTAAGGCTTTAAAATCGCCATTTAATACAGACTCCTTTTCTTAATAGTTTGCGCCCTTTCCCATACTTTGGGTCCAATGATACAAAAACAAAAACCAGATCAGTCTTTGAAATAATGAAAGCAAAACAAGAAGACTCAATACAAAACATTTCCCTTGTGGGTTTGTGGGTCGACGAGTGATATTTCTACTTGTGAATTATACTGATATTCACATACTTCGAGGATTAGCGTATTGTAGTTCTATTGGCCTATAAATAAGCCACCTCTGGTGCTCAAATGAAACCACTTCGGTGAAGATTGTTTTTCAGGAGATGATAAAACATAAGGAAGCCGTACTCTGAAACAAGCCGTTTGATGGAGGCTTCATTTTCCTATCCATTGTGATTGTTGTTTCCTACTTTTAGGTACAATTAAAAGGCCAAATGCCAATTCACCATTTTTTATAGACATTTGTAAGACTTTATCCGTAAACCCCAAACTATAGAAAAGGCTTAAATTCTTTGGAGTGGTATTTATTTATGTTACATCAAAAGTTTAATGAAACAAGCTAATATGTCTGATTATGCGAATACAACAAATTTGTGATTATTAAAAAATTAATAGTATTGCCTACAAAATGGAAACAAAACTATTTCACAAATATCAACTATGCTGCAAGCATAAAAATAGACACTTATTAAATAGGCCCAAACAATATCTAGTGAAGGAAGTTATAGGGGAAATAAGGCCTTCAAGACCAATATTTTATACTTTATTTCATTATTCCTAAGTCGTATAGGAAAACTTACTCTAAATCAGGGGGCAAGGGGTGGGCTCAGGGGTTTGTCGGTTACCCATGCTCATGGTTCCTGAAAGTGACCCCTAACAGGACCAATTCTTAGTCCATGAAAAACTGTCTCAATAGCGAATAAAATTATATCTTTAAAATACCAATACAAAGAAAAATAATACTGGTACCACCAAAATTCAGAATGCGAGTAAATTGTACGTAATAATATATCGATGCATTGAATACTAAAGGTATTAATAATTAAAGTGTTTCAAATGGCCTTGAAACTCTAAAATAATGGTTAAAAAAAAAATAATAGTTAAAGTTGAATTATTCCATTTAGAGTTGAGTTGATTGTGTATAATAGTATCCTTTTGGCAATCAATTTGTTATCAAAGTAAACAGAAAATAGGGTGGATATGTCATTGGCTTGACTAGTTCTCTACCAAACCAAATTACTGGTGACAAGGTTAGAACAAACTTCATCGCAACTGCTCGTAAAACAGGAGTCGGAGAAGAAAATTGCCCGCCTTGAAGTCTGATTTTCAACTGACCAAACTTTGCAAGGGACAGTCAGTGTGAAACAGCATAAAACCCAGATGTTTGGTTTAGAGAAATCGAATTCAATTGAATTTTTAAAAACCCTTTGAAGTACCATATTGTTTTCAGAAATAACCCTTTCTCAACATTTCTAATAAGAGTTACCCAATGAATGCGCTCTTCAAAATTGTGCTGGTATTTATCCATTTTAAGTCTATCTTCCCAAAGACTTTAAAGTTCATGAAAATCACTAGAACCTCTTTTTTAATTGCTTAGAGTGTTTGGGTGGTTTGTAGAACAGAGGGGAGTGTTGTATTTCTTTGAAAGTACTCTCCCGCCTATTTCTATGCTTTTGTCCAGTGGGGCCTTTAAGGCAAAAATGGCCACGGAGGAGGCATACTCCCTGCTTTGGAAAAACCATATAACGCTATGCATTAACTAAATGTGAGTGAAGAAAGATCAGATACTTTATGCCTGAAACAGTTACAAATATTTAATATTAATTAACCTCTTATATTTATAAGTTAAACCTAAGGCGATAATTAATGCACCCAAAATGCCCCAAATCCAATGTTAAGTACAAAAAAAAAAAAAAAATATCAACGAAGGGGTATTCTTACAAATTTGCAACAAAATATGCAAGATACACTTTGTTGTACTAGATCTTTTATTGGGACTAATATAAACTTCTGTATGTGTAACTGCAGCTTTTCAGCACATAATATGCTAATAATCAGAAAAAGCACTTCCGCCCCAAAAACACCCAAATTATTTTAGAATTTTCCCAAAACATGTCTATATTGCCTTTACATGTATTTAAAAAGGTATTATACTATGACAAACAAGAGATTAATGTTCATAAAAGAAAAATTTCATGCTGTGAAAAAAAGTGAGTTTTTAGCCTTTTTAAAATACCAGAATCAGTAAAAAAAATAATATTAAAACCAAAATCCGCCCAAAAAACACCCAAGAACACATTTTAAAAAATGACCCATTTATTTTGAAATCCTAATAAATTTTGATTCAGAAAAAACCTTGGTTGCAAGATTGTATAGGAAATTTTCACAAAAATACAGTCCCATGTACGAACTAGCCAGTGTCAGTACTTTATAATGCCCATTCGTACCATTTTCGCTTTTCCTGATATTCGTAGCTGGAATTTATATGCCGAAGTACTGGAAATTGTATGAATCAGCTGGAATACTGAAAAATTGCTGGCATTTATGCTGCTACCACATATTGCGGCTATTATGTGCATTTCCTATGAATTTGTATACACTGTAAAAGTCAACGGATAACACTTTTTTTAACACTTCAACTAGTTAAATTTTATAATTTATACAAAAGGTATAAGAGGCGTTACACAAGAAGTGAGAAGGACCTACTTGCAGAATGGACGGAATATTTCAGTTCCTTGCTCAACAACAGCCACGGTTCACTATTATTTGAACTGCCTCCACTGGCTTCAAAAAGTAGGGCAAGTGTAAAATCCTACCCTTAACAAGTATTGGCAATATTTGACAAATGCATAAATGGTTCTTGGTACATTGCTTTCTATGAAATGTGTTTCTGCGTAGGCTGTACTGAATAGCTTATACCTGCACATAAATAATGACCGAATACGATACAAAATTAAGGTTCACAAATCGGACCCTAATCATGTAAGTTTGCTGCCCTTTTCACGTTACGTACGTATCGTGCACAATCTTGAAAAAATACCCTTTTTACGCGTCTCTTTGGTCTTGCATGATATTTCCTTGTCAATGGACAGTGACCCCTCCCCCCCTTTCCGGGACTTCAAATGTATGTGAAATCCTTTTTTTTTAAAGATGTTGGTATATATGTACGATGTTACATACCTCTTCACTAAAGAAGTTAGTGCGAGAAAATATTACATTCCTGATTATGTATATTACATGATAACTAAAATTATATTATTTTGGTATGTATACAAATTGCGTAAGTTAGTTGGTTCATATGGTATAGTCAAAACAGTTGCAAACCATATTTGACTGTCAAATTATTAGTTTAAAAATATCGAATTGGGATCGCTTTTATTTTTTTAATGAAATTTTCTATCTCGTTCTATCTCTGAGGCATTTTTTTTGTCTAAAAAATGCAATTTTCTTAGTAAGTCAAAATAAACGAAATGTGTTTAAAATGAGCCCAATTTTAATGCATTTCTATGTATTGGCTGTCTGTGATTTGGTTGGCTGCCGCACACTTTGCATCCTTGCTATGGCCCTGTCTTGCATGTTCATTTTAATTGTCCATATTCCTGTAAAGTGCTACAATATAGATGTAACATGAAGAAATAAGCTCATAAAAAAGTGGGTAATTAATATTATGAAGAATATTTTAGACTTCAATATTTTATGTTGTGCTGTGATTGAAGTCTAAAATATTCTTCATAATATAGATGTAGCAGCAATATATGAAATGGTTAATATGTCAATCACAATTGAAATGCTTATTAATTTGAACAAATTGCTTTCAATTAATTAGCTTTAATTAGCTTTAATTTCTCAGTTGTATCTCAAAATTTAACTAGTAATAGTAAGAGAAACAGGGTAAGAAGGCAAGCTGAATCCTGACACCACCACAAGCCATTACCAATGACTTGTGGACACGCTAAGAAGAAGACTTAAATGTAAGAATGGAAACAATAAAAAAAAAAAATTGAGAGAAATTTCTGAGGACACATGAAAAAAAAAATGGAGAAGGCAAAGAGGACAGACAGGGGGTCGCACCCGAGAAAGAAAAGGGAAGGGGGCGGAAAATAAGGACAATGGTCCCAAATAGATCATCCATTAACAAAATAGTCATGCTTTTTGCCAATATTGAGTGATACAATAGCTTCCATGCATAGTAATTTGTCCCAAATATGTCAATTATATTTTTTGCAATTAATTATACCTTTTGCAATTTTGGTGGACTATTTGGTGTGTTCTTATAAAATCATTTTGATGAATGATGGATGAAGATGCTGTAAATTTTGTACCCCGAGAGAACAGGAGCTGCCCGTTTCCTATAGCATTATATCAGGGAATCTGTGATTATTATATCATATGGCAGGTTTTTAATCGGGATTTCAGAAAAAGAAAAATGCCCATTATCGAACATAACACCAATGCCATAAATCTTAAAAAATTACAATATCATTTTTAATTTAGAATGAAGATCTTCATAAAGGCGCATTAAATGAAATTCATCTTCGACTTCATTTGAAGAGCAAGATTTACATAACCTTTGCTCTGGAGGAATGTTTGTATGAAAATGATACCCCTTTTCTCAGTATCATTAGTGAATGAGCAGCTTCTAACTTAGTAAAAGGTGATTTGCAAGCATGACCAAACATGATGATGATGTAATTATCCAAACAAAATTCATCTTTGAAAAGACAATATGACAAACAAATACGAAAATATGAAAAAGACAGTATGAAAAAGGCAAACCCCTAAAAGAGCTCCAAAAGGAACAAAAACAGATTTTGCGAGCGGAGCGAGAATATTAGGTTTTTGCCCCCAAAATAATATTTTTTTGCCCCAAAAGGGTTCAAATTTTGGTTTAAAAAATCCAATTTTGCAAAATGTGTCCCCCCCCCCTTTGAGGAGGCAAATTTGGGAGAAGTCCCCTTTTGAAAAAATCGCCCCCTAAAAAATCCTGTTTATGGGCCCGGGTATTAGGATAACAAAGTTACTCATCCAGGTCTCCAACATTATAGAAGACTTGCATAGAAATTTTGCAAGCCAAACTGGCATGGAATATGGACAAAATAAGTCATGTGAAATCGCATGCACAAAAGTACAGTACTGCCAAGAAACAACTGACAAGGTAAGGTAACTATAACACTTTCTACTTCCACAGATTTTGATTCAAGTTGTACAATATTATATCTCTGTTACAGTGGTTATAGCCATTCAGTTATTCATAGTAAATGTATGTATGTTTTGACCTTCTGAATGGCATTTTATCCAAGTGGATGTCTAGTCTGGGGTAAAGTGGGAAAATGCCAAAAATGACCAAATTTTTAAAAAGTATTGTGACATTAGTTTGCAAAAGCATACAAAATTTTGTAAAATCGCACAAGATTTTATAAGATAACGTAAAAATCACACAATATTCCATAAAATCACACAAGATTCTGCTAAATCACAAAATTCAATCAAACTGCAATTATAAAATTTGTAAACTCGCCAATGATTTTCCTAAATTGCACAGAATTATGTTAAATCACACAAGATTCTGTTAAATCACACAAGGTTCTGTTAAATCGCACAAGATTTTGTTAAATCGCACACAATTCTGTTCAATTGCACATAGTTTCCATAAAATCGCAACAAATTACATCCAATCGCTTAAGACTTTGTAAAATTGCACAGGATTTCTTAAAATCACATATAGGGTTTGATTGAGTCTTGAGAAATTATAAAAAAAAAAAATCTTGGAGGAATTTGGAAAATTGAATGACATTTCACAAGATCAACTCAAAATCGCATAAAATTTCAAAGAATCACGGTTGAATTTCTTTAAATACACGTATCTTTAGATTTTCATAGACTGATTGCGATTTATCACTTTTCCCCAGTGACATGGGGCCTTTTTAAGCTGCTGAGGTATGACATAGTTCTAAAATCTACTTACATAGATACCATTATCTCAAAAATCATATTGTTGCCCAGAAACGCATGTTTTTGACTAAACTGGCCCAATTTGACATGTCAACAAAATACCTAAACTGAATGCCAATGGTATTTCAAGCATTTTCAGCTAAATTTAGAGCATAAAACATGGATGTTTTGAATGTGTAGCTAAAGTTTAACTATTATTCAGGTTTTAGAAACCTAAATTTGAGAAAAACGTATATTTTCACTCAATATCGTCTATACTTACTGTATATTTTGTAAACCTTAGAAGTTTATTATGAGCTTCTGGGACACAAAATAGTTCTGAAACCTACTTACATAGATGGGGCATGTTATATAGATGTCAAAAATATTAATATTATGAAGAATATTTTAGACTTCAATATTTTATGTTGTGCTGTGATTGAAGTCTAAAATATTCTTCATAATATAGATGTAGCAGCAATATATGAAATGGTTAATATGTCAATCACAATTGAAATGCTTATTAATTTGAACAAATTGCTTTCAATTAATTAGCTTTAATTAGCTTTAATTTCTCAGTTGTATCTCAAAATTTAACTAGTAATAGTAAGAGAAACAGGGTAAGAAGGCAAGCTGAATCCTGACACCACCACAAGCCATTACCAATGACTTGTGGACACGCTAAGAAGAAGACTTAAATGTAAGAATGGAAACAATAAAAAAAAAAAATTGAGAGAAATTTCTGAGGACACATGAAAAAAAAATGGAGAAGGCAAAGAGGACAGACAGGGGGTCGCACCCGAGAAAGAAAAGGGAAGGGGGCGGAAAATAAGGACAATGGTCCCAAATAGATCATCCATTAACAAAATAGTCATGCTTTTTTGCCAATATTGAGTGATACAATAGCTTCCATGCATAGTAATTTGTCCCAAATATGTCAATTATATTTTTTGCAATTAATTATACCTTTTGCAATTTTGGTGGACTATTTGGTGTGTTCTTATAAAATCATTTTGATGAATGATGGATGAAGATGCTGTAAATTTTGTACCCCGAGAGAACAGGAGCTGCCCGTTTCCTATAGCATTATATCAGGGAATCTGTGATTATTATATCATATGGCAGGTTTTTAATCGGGATTTCAGAAAAAGAAAAATGCCCATTATCGAACATAACACCAATGCCATAAATCTTAAAAAATTACAATATCATTTTTAATTTAGAATGAAGATCTTCATAAAGGCGCATTAAATGAAATTCATCTTCGACTTCATTTGAAGAGCAAGATTTACATAACCTTTGCTCTGGAGGAATGTTTGTATGAAAATGATACCCCTTTTCTCAGTATCATTAGTGAATGAGCAGCTTCTAACTTAGTAAAAGGTGATTTGCAAGCATGACCAAACATGATGATGATGTAATTATCCAAACAAAATTCATCTTTGAAAAGACAATATGACAAACAAATACGAAAATATGAAAAAGACAGTATGAAAAAGGCAAACCCCTAAAAGAGCTCCAAAAGGAACAAAAACAGATTTTGCGAGCGGAGCGAGAATATTAGGTTTTTGCCCCCAAAATAATATTTTTTTGCCCCAAAAGGGTTCAAATTTTGGTTTAAAAAATCCAATTTTGCAAAATGTGTCCCCCCCCCCTTTGAGGAGGCAAATTTGGGAGAAGTCCCCTTTTGAAAAAATCGCCCCCTAAAAAATCCTGTTTATGGGCCCGGGTATTAGGATAACAAAGTTACTCATCCAGGTCTCCAACATTATAGAAGACTTGCATAGAAATTTTGCAAGCCAAACTGGCATGGAATATGGACAAAATAAGTCATGTGAAATCGCATGCACAAAAGTACAGTACTGCCAAGAAACAACTGACAAGGTAAGGTAACTATAACACTTTCTACTTCCACAGATTTTGATTCAAGTTGTACAATATTATATCTCTGTTACAGTGGTTATAGCCATTCAGTTATTCATAGTAAATGTATGTATGTTTTGACCTTCTGAATGGCATTTTATCCAAGTGGATGTCTAGTCTGGGGTAAAGTGGGAAAATGCCAAAAATGACCAAATTTTTAAAAAGTATTGTGACATTAGTTTGCAAAAGCATACAAAATTTTGTAAAATCGCACAAGATTTTATAAGATAACGTAAAAATCACACAATATTCCATAAAATCACACAAGATTCTGCTAAATCACAAAATTCAATCAAACTGCAATTATAAAATTTGTAAACTCGCCAATGATTTTCCTAAATTGCACAGAATTATGTTAAATCACACAAGATTCTGTTAAATCACACAAGGTTCTGTTAAATCGCACAAGATTTTGTTAAATCGCACACAATTCTGTTCAATTGCACATAGTTTCCATAAAATCGCAACAAATTACATCCAATCGCTTAAGACTTTGTAAAATTGCACAGGATTTCTTAAAATCACATATAGGGTTTGATTGAGTCTTGAGAAATTATAAAAAAAAAAAATCTTGGAGGAATTTGGAAAATTGAATGACATTTCACAAGATCAACTCAAAATCGCATAAAATTTCAAAGAATCACGGTTGAATTTCTTTAAATACACGTATCTTTAGATTTTCATAGACTGATTGCGATTTATCACTTTTCCCAGTGACATGGGGCCTTTTTAAGCTGCTGAGGTATGACATAGTTCTAAAATCTACTTACATAGATACCATTATCTCAAAAATCATATTGTTGCCCAGAAACGCATGTTTTTGACTAAACTGGCCCAATTTGACATGTCAACAAAATACCTAAACTGAATGCCAATGGTATTTCAAGCATTTTCAGCTAAATTTAGAGCATAAAACATGGATGTTTTCAATGTGTAGCTAAAGTTTAACTATTATTCGTTTTAGAAACCTAAATTTTGAGAAAAACGTATATTTTCACCAAATCGTCTATACTTACTGTATATTTGTACATTTAGAAGTTTATTATGAATTTGGGACACAAAAATGCAGTTCTGAAACCTACTTAATAGATGGGGCATGTGATATAGATGTCAAAAATATCAATATCCCACAAAATCATTTCTTTTTTACAAAAAAGTATGTTTTTGATTAAAAGGCCACAAACATCACCTTTGGCTCATATTGGCAGTTCACACATACCTATATCTTAATGGCCAATGGTACGCTTAAGTATTTTCAGCTCATTAGAGCATAAAACCACAAACGTTTCGATGCTAACTAAAAGTTTAACTATTTTTCAGTTTTAGAAAACCGGGAACATTGAGACCAACGTTATTTCAGCCCAATATCGCCTATACGTTACATCTATATTTTACAAAAAACTTTAGAAGTTTATTGTGAGCTTCTGGGACGCAATATATGTCCGAAAACCTGTGTACATACATGGGCAGTAATATAGCTGTCAAAATACCAAGATCTCAAAAAATCATTTTTTTGCCCCAAAAATGTATGTTTGGGCCCGGGGTTTTTGGACTCTAAAATGACCCCAAAACCACTTCATCCTACATAGCAGTTCCCCACATCAGACCTAATCTAATGCCAAGATCTCATTAATATATTCAGTTCAATTTGGAGAATAAAAACATGCATGGTTTTGAATGCTTAGCTAGAAGGTTAAACCGATTATTCAGGTTTTGAATACAGAATTTGAGAAAAAACGCATATTTTTACCCAATATCGGCCTTTACTTACTGTATATTTACAAACTTTAGAATGCTTATTGTGCGCTGATGGGGACGCAATAGATGTTCGAAACCATTTACATGCATGGGGAGTAAATATAGATGTCAACAATTACATAGAATTCTTAGGCCATGTAAATATATATAGATGTCAAAAAATACCAATATCTCAAAAAATCATTTTTTTTGCCTAAAAATGTATGTTTTTGGCGAAAATGACCCCAAAAACCAGTGGGCGTAACAGTTTTTTTCAGGGGGCAGGGGGGGCACATACATTTCAGGGGGGCAACATATTTAAAATTGTTGTATCGTATAGGCCTATGTAAATCACTAATTTTCAGGGGGGCAAGAAGGGGCAAGATTCCCAACCGGGGGGAGCATGCCCCCTGCCCCCCCTCTGGTTAAGCCACTGCCCCAAAAACCACATTCGGCCCACATTGCAATTTCACATCATGCCTAATCTGAAAGTAGGACCATTAATAAGCTTTCCATTGATGTAGGTGTAGTATAGGTGACTATTAAACTCCTAAAATAAGACCCACTTTTGGAGTTCCACTATCTCGCCTTTTACAAAAATCAGTTGACAGGGCAACTTAGACACTTATCAGCCCGACATTTAATCAGCCCAACTTTGGCAAAATTTTTCTCGCCAAATCCCACAATTCAGTGGGGCCCAATTCGCGTGGCATGGGTAAGAATAAAAAAATTAAAAAGATCCCTCCGTAATTAATACTATTCGCCGACACAATAATACCAGTGAGGTGAGAATTACTTTGCATGCCATCCTTCAGATGATGCCAGATTTCAGATTTTTATCTGAATTCAGATTTTTTCCCCAATTTCCGCGGTTTTCCATTATTTTCAGTCTGATGGGTCATTTTACCCAAATTTACGCGCTTTTTCAGATTTTTTGGTATTAACCACCACTGGGATCTCATAATCCTTCATTTGCCAAGTTATATTACGCAAGAGCATGTACGTCTTTGGGTATTAAATTTGATATGCAATACCGATACTAGTTTTCAATAGATAATCATTAATGAGCATACCAGTTTTACCTTTAAGGGTTTCATATACAGCGTCGTTTTACTCCTTAAATAGGAACAAGAATCCCGCTGTTATTACTGACCTTCAATTCCATTAGGACAATAGGTTGTGGTACTTATTGCTTTAATTTCTAAGCTACCTTTACAGTTGCCATTGGTTCATCATAATGGAATCTCATCCAAACGGATAACTCATTAAAAACCAAGTGATTTATTTTGGGGCGTCTTTCCTGCCTCTACTTGTTTTTTATAAATTACTTTAACGCAGGGGCACGCACTAAAGCGGGGTGAGATATTTCATTTGTGATTAATTTCCATACAGCATAATCGATGGGTTTTCAAGGCTTTTATGAATTGTTCAGCGAAAAGATTCGCAGATTTCTTAGCTGTCACTTTTTCCTGATAAGGGTTAAAATAAAGAGTCAAATTATAAAACCGGAAAGGAATCGTGGGACGCTGATTGTAATTCCAAGCAAAAGTGTCACCAGATTTATCCAGTATCTTGCTAAAGATTACGGGTAGACCCTTCCTCCTGCTAAATTAGACGTAAATTAAAATGGATGTCAAAGGTTGTGCACATTGGTTATCCTCAGCAAAAACTCCGATATATGATTGAACCAAAATAATTGATTATATCTACTCTAGACTAATTCAAACGAATATAGCCAAAGTTATACTCTCTTATGTTTTTCTCAGAAAAAGTTCAAATTTCACCTTGGTCTTTCCCATAGACTTCACAGTTAAGACCGCGGTCAGACCAAATTAAAATTGAGGCTGTATCAGTTAGTAAAGTGTTAAGTATTATTAATTTTAATTGCCTCGCGAGGTATATATCTAAGCAAAGCAACCAGTAAAACTGATTACTGCTTGTGACCTGCAACCAGAATAAAACTGGCTCACTATGTGTATTAGAATAATTTAGTATAGCTATCATATCACAAGAGTATTATCGCTTTATTCCGTAAGCTTATGTAGGATTAAAATCAATCACCAACTCACAGCCTCCGCCCCTCTCTAGTGGAAGTGGATAAGAGCATCGATTTATAAATGCAGGTATCCAGGTTCGAATCCAACCATGGCCTTTTTAAAATAAATGTATTTCAATATTATTTTAGAGTAAAGAGAAATATTACAAGTACCCAGGATGGAATAAAACCGATAATACTATGTGATATGATTTAGCTAACAGTATTAATACACATAGTGGACCAGTTTTATACTGGTAGCAAGTCACAAGCAGTAAATCAGTATTTACTGGTTGCTGCTGGGTGAATTGGGGGAATTACTAGTACTTAAATTTTTAAAATATCTGGATTGTTTTTTACTCCCGGTGTGCCACCAAGGAGGGGTTCCTTAGGGACCCCAATTCTATATATTGTGTCGCCTGTCTTCAGGCAGGAAGACACATAGGAATCACTTTGTCCACTGTTGTTGATGTCTGTTGTTGTTGTCTGTTGTTGTTGTCTGTTGTTGATGTCTGTTGTCGTGAAAAGGAGTTAACATTTGCCTGTAATGTGTCCGCGTACTTTGATGGATTTAAACCAAACTTGCGTCACAGGTGCAACGTGGGATTCCCCATGTGTTGATGAGGTCAAAGGTCACATACCAAGGTCAAAGGTCATGTGAGGTCAAGGTTGTAAGATAGGCAGAAAAGGTAAATATAAAATTGACTCAATTGAAAAGTTGAAATTCAATTGGAACCAACAACTTGGTTTATGGAGATTACATGCAAAATAATTTGTTTATGAGGTTAAAGGTCACATATCAATGTCATATTATGAGGCCTAGCATTCACAAACTCTGACGGCAGGCCTACACACGCGGTCCGAGAAACGATTATAAGGAAAAGCGATTCGATAAATTAGGGACAAATAACAAATTTTCATTGCGTAACAGGAGAATCGCATAATAAATCTTATCTTATCCCTTGGGCACTTAAGTGTTAATGACACCTATGTGACCTGTGACCCCATTTTATTGGACTTTTGTGACCCCAGTTATTCAAATACTTAAATTGCTTCTTCGTCTAGGCGTTTTTAAATGGTAGTTTGATTTGAGTTGGGCTGATGGCTCCTTGTGAAGGTGTTTCTTTGGGTCTTCAGCAATTTTGAATCATTGACCGTTGTGTGACCTTTTACCTTTTTACCTGTTAAATTCGTGCTTGGTAAAACGAACCAATGTTCGAGATTCTTATGACATGTTCCCGTATGGATTGACCTTATGATCTATGTGATCTTGACCTATTCTTTCAAATGACATCTCTCCCGGACACAATCATAATGCATTATGAATACCAGTAAAAAGCTACTTAAGGGTCTTCGGCAGACTTGGCATGGGTTACTGACAGCATGGCTACAGCTCTGGTTTAGTTTTTACCAACGTGATATACAACCAAAATACATAAAAAAAAAGATATGTACAGTAAGGAGACCTGTATCAAGAATAACTTACAATATACGCTACAAAAATAATTATTGACCCCATATTGAGTGGTTTCATGGGAAAACGGAAAATAATAGCCATAAACGAATTAAAAGTCATGTTTGTCTGACCACGCGCTCATTTAAATTCGCGCTACTGTATGTATATGGGATATGTATTGTTTGTTTTATGGGCGATACGGACGGCACAGTAGCGTCATGCATCTTCACTACATGATGCTTTCACAATGTGTGTTCCTATGGCATGTTATGACCTAAACTTGCCGGTCGTATCGCTTAACACGCTATACACTAGCGCGATTTTTAAATAGCACATGGTCAGACTTGATGGTTTAATTCATTGTTAGGGTTATATAATTCCGGTTTTCTTTGAAACCACTCGATATGTGGTCAATAATTATTTTATAGTGTATATTGGTGTTAATAAAAAGTACACGCCAATACCCGCGCGTTCAATGTCTACATGTAGCGGTGTTGAGAGCGAAATGATGACATCAAAGAAAGAGTACTTTATAATAAATAAGAAACTGTAGAGATATGCGGAGGTTGCCGGTGTGAAGTAAATTCATTTAATCATAGTCCGGTCAGGTATCATAGTCAGGGCTCCATAGACAACAAACGGATAAAGCTTGAATCTAATGTTGCGTGTAGAGTCAATTGAATCGATTGGCCTATTGTTCACCATTGTTCCCTGGACTGTGAGTCCGGAGGCTATATCTCCTGCACACCGGTTTCGAGGCGACCAGTTCACGTTTTTTTCTTTCCTGTGCGCTAGAAATCTCCAGGGAACGATTAATAAATACTCTCAATGTTTTTTATATATGAGATGGAAGCTGTGCTTTGCTCTGTAAATGGTACCAGTTGCACTGATGCAAACATTCCATGATAATTAAGTGAGTTTGTCATTGGAAGTACTACCCAGAATTAATAGCGTGAACTATCGTCTATTGTGGCAATGGTAACTGTGTTTTGGTTGATTAGTATTGGGTGTTGAACATAATACATACCAGGACTTGGGTTTTGAGATGTTAAGAGACAGCTTTTTAGCACGCAACCAAGCATAATTTTTGTAAGTTCGTGGTTGATATTTTTATCAGAGTTTTAAGAGTGAATTCGGGTTTGGATCTGAAAGAAAGATTTGTGTCGTTGCACATAGGACGACTTTAAATATATCATATGTTTATGTATTATGTAAATGATGAACGAGTAATGGACCTCGAGTATGTATCATGAGGAACTCCCACGATACTTCGAGGTAGGTGATTGTGTGGAGTGAGTAAACCACAATAAGTGCGGGTCTTTAAGATAACTCCAAACGATACCACGGACTCCGTAGTGTGGTCTTGTGAAAATGATGTGGTCTATATGATATTGTCGTATATTTTTTGTTAGCCGATATATGTTTCTATACATTGTCTTTTACAAGGTTTTACTAGTGGTAGGTTTGAGTGATTGATTAATAAACTGGTCCATAAGGAAGCAGGAAGTAAGGAAATATTGCAAATGTTAGCAAATGCGCAAGCTCCTGATTGAGGGTAGTACCAGCAAGTCATTCGCGTGAGTATTAAGACTTCTTTAAAAATCCTTATTTCCAGATTGTTTTATTTTTTCTTTCACAAAAGTGTAGAGACATTTTGATTTACAGGATTTTTCTAGGGTTTCAGGATTTTTTTCCACAAGCAATTACATCCCTGCAAAAAGTTCTCGTTTATTTATATATTTGGTTGCATACAAGCGTTTTTCTCCAGTATTTGTAAGAAACACATCAATTCGCTTTGGCTAATACTGCAGCATAATGCGTGCGGTTAGAGTAATTTTCACACATGAAGAAAGAAAACATTAATTAGCAAAAACAGCAATTGTTACTTTTAATTAATTCTGCCCGTAGCCAGCTTTAAGGCATCTACAAAATAAGCAGCGTATAAGCTGTTATAAGATTCAAGGCTGTTTCTTATTGTGGCATTTCAAATCGTAACGTTTTAGTGACGTAAGCAAAGCGTCACTGTCGTGCTAATACCTGTGCATCAGATGAAGCAAAGTACACGCGATATCCATTCGGCAATGATGTTTTTATTTTATCTACCATAGTAGTAGTAAGCGCAACGATCCCTCAAAATTCTTCATCTCAAACTCTTTCGGAAATAACCACTCCTAATGCAACATCTAGAGATGACCTTTGGAAAACCTTTGACAATGTTTCAAGATCATCGGAACACAATACAGTAATGCCCTCGACGACTCTGCCCTACAGAAGGTCTGATGGTGATATTACCAGTAACACTAGGAAGATACCCCTGTATCTGGGTGCGTATTTCAGCTTAGGTGGTGTTTGGGATGGCAGCGGTATCCTACCTGCTGTTGAGATGGCTCTAGATCACATCAACGAGAGACCAGATGTTCTTCCTGAATATGATTTGCGGATGGTTTGGAATGATACTCAGGTAAGTGTAACTGAATGCAAATGTCAAGGAACTTCTCCAAATGCAACCTGCGGACCCTAAAACTGTCCATCATTGAAGTCCAATCAAAACCTATTTTCATGAATGAACAACGCGTTATTTAAATATCCTTTACACGATGTCAAGCGGCGTTGCTCGTTGAGCATGTTGAGGACATGGATCCTGTCGTGTGGGTTGTGTGATTTATTGGACATCAGGTTGACTTCAAACAGATAAACTGTTGGTTATGAATTTCAGTTATTGCATTTTGCCATAATTGTCTTGTCTATCCCGTTTAGCAATACTGGTCAGCTCTTTCTGATGTTTTGCGGTGGCATCCAGAGCCTTTCTTTTAACCCGTACACTTCCTTTACTGAAGAAAGCGCGAGTGCACCACGTTTAATCTTTCTATCACGGCCTTTTCTATTACACACTTTATGTTGTGATAATCTTTCCTCCAACTTTCTATACATAATAATCCTGCCTTTTTCAAACTCTGGTTGCTGGGGTGGGCTTACCCATTGCTATCACTTATTGTCTTTGAGAGCAACTCAAGAAATTAAGAAAGCTCTTACTCATACTCAAACAAGTGGGCCATGTTAGGAGCGTCCGTATCGTGGATACACGCGGCCCCGGATCAGCTTACTCAGTTTAGAGGAGGAGCGGAATATCATAGGGGCCTTATTTAAGGAGTTCGTTTACCCCCCACTACAGAAAAGGTTTAACACCTTTGGTAGTTAGTATGGACCCTATACATCAATGCTAGGTAGGTAGTACTCTCAAATTGTGGTATCACTTTTTCAATAGGGGCCAATTTAAAGGGGCATTTCGTGATCCACAGCCTCGTCCCCCCGACTAACCTAAAAAAAGTTGAGATTTTCATATCACCTGAACCGATCACATTAGTAATCCATGTGTGTCAAATCTTACGTGCAAATTCGATCGTGTGTGTAAGAAATTCACAATTTTGTATTTTCTGTCCGTAAACAGACGGAAATTATAGCACAGCGGCCTATTGGACCGTGGGAAACGAGCATTTGCTCATGACACAAAACCGCAAAGTCGGGATCCGCTAAAAAGTTGTGAATAAACTTTTCTCAAGTGTATCTAGTGAACAATGAATAAAACAGAAGGTGCTGGAATCAGGAAATGCACCTTTAAGTTTACACAGGGGTCAAACTTTTAAAATGCCCCAATCCTGTTGAAATGTATGCCATATTGTTCATCTAATCATAAGGATTCCAAAAATGTATAGTTTGTACCACCTACGACTATTGGTTTTGGAGTTATAAGGTAAAAATGACAAAATGGTAAAAAAGGTCAATCTCAATTTGTACAGGGGTCAACATTAAAAGTTAATCTGATTATATTTTAAATACTTGCAAATTATTGCCTGAGGTAAGAGGATTCCTAAAAAGTATAGTTTTGATTATGTTAAATGTTTACTTACGGAGATAAAGGGTCAAAGAAGGTCAACACCAATTGTATTATGTTGCCCTATGACCTATTTTGTCGCATAACATGGTAACTATGCATTGCAGATGGTACAAACTATTCCTTATTTTGACACATTAGGATAGGTGAATAATTCTTTCATTTTTTACCAAAATTGGAGCAACTTCTGATTTTTACCCCTGTACAAATAGAAATTGACCTTTTTTTTGCCATTTTAACCATTTTTACCCTATAACTCCCAAACCAATGGTCATAGATGGTACAAGCTATACATTTTTGGAATCCTGTGCACTTGACGGACAATTTGGCATACATTTCAACATGATTGGAGCAGTTTAAAAATTTGACCCCTGTGTAAACTTAATTTGGCCCCTATTGAAAAAGTGATACCACAATTTGAGAGTACTACCTAGCTAGCATTGATGTAGATGGTCCATACTAACTACCAAAGGTGTCAAACCCTTTCTGTAGTGAGCGGTAAACGATGATGTTTGACCTGGGTCCGAGCTCCTCCTCTAGTTGAATAAATCCTGACACCACCACAAGCCATTACTAATGACATGTGGACACTCTAAGAAGATCCGATAATGATCCAGGAATCATCCATTATATGATGGTCACTACGATGGTTAGGAAAGCAGATATGCAGAGGTGCATGTTAAATAATCATTTAAGCAAGATGATTTTTTGACATTGAAGCATGAAAGGTTTGAAGGCGGTGATTTGTTTTTGTTTTGACCAGGAGTATTAAAGTTTTTTTTGTAACTATTCCTAACAGCAACAGCAAAAACAAAATATTTTAATCTGATTTTGGTGATAAGCCTCAAAAGTTCACCATTTTTTAAAAGTCCAATCATTCGTGCAGTTATTACTTCCACCTTCCATTTTAATAATTTTAATTAAATAATTGTGTCATGCGTATCAAAGTTCATTTGGCCAGAATTATAAGATTTGTTCAAATATATTAAACTCTACTCAAATTTTAAAATTTCTTTCTGTCACGTTTAGTAATAGGCTATCTTGCTAATGGATTTCCAAAATGAAACGCAAGGAAGTACGCCTATTAGGTGACCTTTGATTCCAAATAAAAGCATTTCTCGCTGAATGTGTGATCTCAAGTCTATTGACAATATTATATTAATCAATCTAATAATATATTGGCTTTTTATAAAGCGCCATTCCTACAAGATTACGGCGCTGTTGCTTATTTTATTATGGACCACTGGACCGCACGTTCCCCGTGCGATACATCAACCAACAATTTTTTTGTGCCTTATACAAATTTTTTTATGCCTAATCAATAAAGTGGCATGTAGTTCAGGATTAATTTAGATTTGTATTTTAAACCCCTAAAATAAGAAAGCTGCATAAAGTAGAACTGATATCGAAACTATAAAATTAAAAAAAAAACATTTTTATGGTTTAATGTAGTAGGCAAGGGTTCACCTGTGCTAAAATCATTTCATTTAGGATCCTTGCAATGACCAAATATACCCAAATGTTGATTCTGCGACAAATTCAGGTGAAAATCGCCTGAAATCTAAGCCTCTGAAATTTGTACCTTTCATCCTATATAGTTTGACAAATAAAGCCAATTCTTGATGCTTGTCAGTTCCAATCATTGCATTACGTTCACATGGATACAAGCAGATTTTGGTCCCTTGAAGTGTTTTTGTATAAAGGGTAAAATATAATGATGGTTTGGAGCTCCAATATAGAAAATGGGGTAGTTTTTACTACCTTACAATTTTCACGTGTGGAGGAGGTATGTGTACGGTGAAACGAGAGATTTTTTTTTCTTTATATTATTTATTTGTAAAAAAAATGTAATTTAATTTTTAGCACTCCAAAAAAAACTACTTAACATCACATTAGATTTTTATGTGCATCGCCCTCAAAATTTAGTTTCTCCTTATCAGTTGTACATTTTTCTTGCTGGGCATGGTTTTTGCATTTACCCTCCGCTACCGTCCAATATTCACGGGCACTTTTCTATGATAAATTATTAGTTACGTGATGCGTGTGGGTGCCGGGGGACGTAGTGCAATTTCTGCCCTATTCGAGCATTATAGTATGTATTGTATATGATTGATCAAACTGTTTATACGTATTACTGTAACTTAACGTAAATAAGCCCTCCGGGGTGGTCTATCGGTAGTCCTTATGAAATATTTTATATTATATATTGTTCATACTGTATTTTTTTTTGTATTTGCTGAAATAAATTGAACTTGAACTTGTAACTTAAAGTACCTGTAGAGCTTTGCTGCAAAGAGTGTTTATATGTTGCATAAACTATATTTTTCTGGAATCACGTTAATGCAAAAAAAATGGTATACCTACGCGTACAATCGACCAGCGGTTAAAATTGCACATGTATTTTACATGCTACTGAATGTAAATAAAATGAGTTGCTTACTTACCGAAGATAGGGGGAAAAAGGTCAAGCCCATTGATGCAATGGATGTTGCACTTTGGTGTCCCCTACATTGGGAATAAGCTCTTAAGACAGTCAAAGTTATTCCTATTTTATATCCTATGAGCTCCATCTTAATTTGAACCATTTTTGTCCAAATCAAATAATAAGAATTTAAAAAACTAAAAAATTAAATAATTTTTAAATTTGAACCGTACAAACTGAAGAAAATGACCCGTTTTTATTGATTTTTGCTGTTTTTAGCCTAATAACTCAAAAACTTTCGGCCGCAGATAGATAGTACAAAACTATACCTTTTTTGGAAATCATTATGATTAAACTATTAACTTGTCTACTTTTCAACATGTTGGACAATTTCAAAATTTCGACACCTGTTATTGACCTTGACTCCCGAAAACAACCAATTTCCCCAACCCCTACGAAACTCACTTTTTTTGGTAAATGTTGACACTTTACCTACCAAAATCAGTTGAAATCGGCTTCTTTAAAAAAAAAATGTCAGATTTGCTAAGAATATGTTTATTTGGGTTACTATAGCTGAGGCTATAATATGTATCCTGATTGAATTTACCAAATTGCCGATCAAGCGCGAAGTGTGGTACAGACGTACACAAAAAATTGGTTTGGGGTTAGATGACCCTCAGTAATGGCGGATGACTTGCTCTGCTCTGCTTGATTTGGGTATTGCTAGCCTATGCGATCGTCGTGAGCAATTAATTATGAATTTCGGCCAGAAGCTCCTCAACTCCGAGCGCCACCAACATCTCCTCCCTGTTAAACCTAAACCAAGATATACTCTCAGGTCATATAAAAAAAATTGAGGAACCAAAAACAAGAACTGACAGATATGCCAAATCAACCATTCCCCACATCAGGTTACTTAATCAGCAGTAGTTATTTTTAATGTGTCTGTTTGCCTGCTTACTTGCCTTGTTTTCATATCTGTTGCTTGTGTTTGATGTTAATTGTAATTGCTGTAAATACTAATTTTCTGTGAATATATTGTAAGCCAGTACTATCAGCTCTGCTGTTTTTTCTGGTTCTTATACCGTTTAATAAATAAATAAACTTCTGACTATCACTTGACTCGTCCCTAGTATCCGTTGATTGCAAATTCTTACAAACTGGACACATGTCATTGAAAGTGATAGAAAGAGAAAGAGAGGTTTACAATAATATTGTTAAAATCAATACGCTTTTATGCATTGCTCTTGTATGTCTAAATTAAGCCCTTTCTTTGAAATAAATATGCAACGGCTCACGCCTTAAAGGGGCAAAGTTTGTACAGTTGTAAACAATTAAAGTGATTAGATTTTTTTAAAATATATACCAAATTGTTCGGTTGCTCATAAGTTACAATAGGCTCAAGAGAGTTCAAGGTCATCGTTTACAGAATGGTCGATTTTGTTGAAACTAGTTTTAAATCGCTCATTAGGTCATACTAAATAAGAAAATGTACATAGATTCCGTACATAGATTCAAAGTGAGACTTTTACAGATATGGCTGATGAACTCCATGCATAGACCCTGTGAATCCTGGCCATGTCTGCCATTCTTAAATATCATCAAAACATCATAGACAATGCGACCTGCATATTTTGGGCTTTTGTACAGTAAGAGGAACAATTTGGCACCATTTTTAAAACAAACTAATGAATCTGAAAACTTTACCCCAATGTGACCTTGAACATGTTTTGCCTTATAACATTTGAACTATAACCCCTCATATAGGGCAAACTATATCTTTCTGAAATCCTTGAAAGGTACTGAACATGAGGGTATACTTTAAAACACATTTTGACCCTTTTTATATTTTACCTCTGTACACATCCAGAAACACACTTTAAGAATGACACCCATGATTTTTGGAATCTTCATACAATTTTGATTTAGAAAAACATTGATTGCAAGATTATATATATGTAATTTTCACAAAAATACAGTTCCACATGTACTACACTGCACTGGATATGTAAAATAATACCTAATCCAGAAATAACATATTGTTTTCTTTGCTTAATTATAGTGTGAATCGGGGCTTGGGACTCGTATGTTCATCGACCAACTCTTTCGACAGCCTCAGAAAATAATGATATTAGGGCCTCCTTGTTCCACTGATGCTCACCTGTGGCAGAGACCTCTCATTACTGGAATCTTATTACGGTAAATCATTCTTATTCAGTAGATGAAGTGAATTGTTCAAATACGCAATGTCATTTGGTTTCAGCTGATATAATTGTTAATGTACTAATCTAATACTGGGAGTTCGTCATTACGTTATGCAATAATTAAGCTGCCGTAAACTGCTTTAAAATGTCTGAAAATGCACCCGTTATATTAAGAAAGTGATGTGATTTTATTTGCATGAATAGCATTTGGACAGCAAATTTGAGGCAATATACTCCGCGCTCATCAATTTCACATCAATTTACCTACTATCAGCCGTACCGACTCTATAGAGCATCTCGATTAATTTTACGTTTGGTGCTTCATAACTAAAACAATCCTGGTTACCATATTTGGTGAATGTATAACTTGTACTTTGGCGTGATATTGCTGTATTTTTAGTGAGTTTTTAAATGTGAACGAAACATGCCCCAGGTAAGGTTGCCAGTATTTCCTTAGACTGCTGTACATGAGTGAGTTAGTGGTGTTTAACCATAGCAGTGCAATTTTGTTTCAGGACCTCATTACCCATTGTGGGCGCATTTGGCCTCAAACCCAGCGACACACTCATAGCTTGCCATCCCTGGCCATGGGACTGGGGTGCCAGGGCCTGTCCGATCCCCATCTAAGATATCCAATCTTCTCTACCGTCCACCCCTCTACCCCATGCTTTCCTCCCGGCTGTTGGCGTTAAAGGTACATTCTGAGATCCGGTGGTGATCATAACCACTTCTTATCGTGTCCAAACACAGTGGTTCTCAAATATGATCTACCCAGAGATGGGTACAACGTCTGGCTGCTTCACTGAATTCGGCAAAGTCTTTGTCTGTGTACTGTTGCTCCAACAGTAGGTAGACCAAGAGTTGTTCCAATGTCTGTGCTGCTGTCCCACAGCCTCAGGTAGTGTCTTGATCTGCTTCCATGTAGCCCCACTTCGGCAAGGAAACCTTATATCGGCCGCTTCCGGTTCTCAATCTGTTGAGACATCGCCATTCAGTCCATGAGGAGTCAGCTCCAGGTGGAAGATGCTCACCAGATTCAATACCAATAGATGTTACTTGGTTGATAGCAAGTCTTTCTTCAGTGCCGCAAGGTGACTCTAGTAAACTCCCTGGAGATTGCTT
Organism: Ophioderma brevispina; assembly: GCA_023653785.1. Classification (NCBI taxonomy): domain Eukaryota; kingdom Metazoa; phylum Echinodermata; class Ophiuroidea; order Amphilepidida; family Ophiodermatidae; genus Ophioderma; species Ophioderma brevispina. The sequence continues at coordinate 62,104 of JAMKCH010007472.1, read as the reverse complement.
CAAGGGGTTAGACTTTGCTTAAGAAACTTCTAATTTTGCTCCTACTTCTACAGAGGACCATAAAATAAATCTATGCTAAAAATTACAATTGATTCTAATGAAAGAGAAGATTCTTAAAATCAATTATTAAATACTAAATTGCTTTTTATTTAGTAGTCATCGCCACACGGGCCAAATTTTACAAAGGATTAGATGAATATCAATGACGCCTAGTTGAAATACAATGACACAAATGTCAACATCAGTTACTAAATGATTAAATTGGTTTTGCGTTTCTCGCCATTTACATTTTTCAAATTGTCTTTTTTTTAATTAAAATCAATTACCAAGTGCGAAATTAACTGGGAATACCTATACAAAATCGTTCTACTCTCATAACGAAAAGATCGTTGGCTCGTTTGATCCCCCACGGAGAGATAAAACAAAAACAAACAGTTTTAGGGCTTCGGTAGATCATTGATATCGTTTGAACGGGTTATGCTATTATCAAATATATACAAGAAAACAGAATTTGTTGCTGTTTACAACATGTATGTTCTTTGTGTGAATCGATCCAATGTTCCCTGCTTTATAGCTGATTGAACAAAGTTAACTTTTATGGGCTATTTCAAAATAAGTGAGACCTCATTAAAAGTTTTAGGTCTGTCCATTCACCGTGAGAGGTAAGAGGAATTATTTTAATGGCCACAGGTAAAAAAGATCATGGTACTCATACAATATTATAGTAATGTAGCTAGTAAATAAATGTTGACCTAAATACATTATTTCACATCTAAGATAGCTTGAATGTTTCAATTGAAGTATCAGGATGAAAACACCAGCAATTATTTCATTAAACGTTGTTATTTGAACATAACTTACCTTTGACACTGCAGAGATTAGCGCAAATCGGATTTAACATCCCGGCCAACAATGGTATAAGTCTTTCTATCATTAACAGACCATTGTATAACTGAATGCATAAGCCGATTCTGTAAAGTAACTTTGTACCATGGTCACAATATGTTTTGTAATGGCAACAAAGGTCTCTGCATGACCGGGGATTGAACCCATATCAATATCCCCTGTCCAAATATGCAAGGAGTCTCACTTAATTTGAATCTTCTCTAGCACTTTTGAAATTCTTGTTTGTATTTTCTACCTGTACAGTTGTCATATTCCGCTGGATCCCCAGCTCTCTCCAATAGAAAGAAGTATCCTTATTTCTACCGAACTATCACCCCCGAACTAGCGTTTAACCCTCCTATTATCCGGCTAATGCGGGAATTTGGTTGGAGTAGAGTGGCTACAATACATCAGAATCACGAGCTGTTTTCTTTGGTTAGTGAAGAATCCGTCTCTTTTTGTGGGCCGCCAGCTATAGCTGGCAGGACCACTTAGCAATCCGTTGTGCGTGTGTATGTGTGTATGTGTGTATGTGTGGATGTGTGTGTGGATGTGTGTGTCACAAATTGTTAAGTTTTTTTTAAATTGACCTCAATTGAAAAGTTTCACTTCAATTGTAAACCAAACTTCTGTCATAGGTGCACAATGGGATCCGTCATATTTGAATGATGTCAAAGGTCATGTTGAAAGGTCAAAGGTCATGTGAGGTCAAGTTGAAAAATGGGCTAAAAATGTAAAATTCATCTAAATTGAAAACTTGAAGTTCAATTGGAACCAAACTTTTGTCATAGGTGCACCATGCGATCCCTCATATGTTGATGAGATCAAAGGTCACGTGCCAGGGTCAAAGGTCATGAGGCGGCCCACAGCTTATATTCTTTGAATATAGCGAGCGCGAAAGCCGAGAACCGCGAAATTCTAGTTATTTAAATAATGTGTTACGAAAATGTTATTTTGCTCAATTGCCTTGTGGATTCAATGACCTATTTTAATTAATGACATGGCGTTATTGTGTCATAAAAGCAATTTCATATAGATTAGACACTCAATAGACTTCTTACCTTGTATTTGGCTATAGAAATGTCTTAAAAGTGAGAAAAAAGTTGATTTTAATTTGCTTATATTTCAATGTCAAACATAGGCTGAATTTTGTATTTGCTCCTATACGAAATTAGAAATTTCACAATTTTTGTACCAAAGAAACATTTCTCGTTTTAGATGGGGATGTTTTTGATGGAAAGCTTTACATCAGGACAAAAATCAGTACTATCGATTTTTTTAGGGACACCTGATATGTGAAATCTCTCGTTGCACCTTTAAAGGTGCGACGAGAGATTTCAAGGCATCCATATATCACGTCATAGCCATTTCATATAGATCAGACAAGCCATAGATCTCGTACATTGTACTTGGCTACAGAAATGTGGCAAAGTGAAAACAAAAGGTGATTTTGATTTGGTTATATTTCAATATAAAACATAGACTTAATTTCATATTTGCTCCAATACGAAATTAGAAATTTTGTACCAAAGAAAATCTCAGCTTTATAATGCTTTCAAATTGGGGCAATTTTGATGAAAAACTTTTGAGGGACACCTGGTATATGAAATCTCTTGTTGAACCTTTAAATATATACATAATAAAGGGACCATCTTTATCGGCAGCGGTAAGATGTGGTAGTTATACTCTTTATTACGTGGTTATTCAGTAAAACTCATTCAGGATTACCTTAATATTTTCGTTATGATGGTATATTTATGATGAACATCGGAATTTTGCACCAAACTTATTCGATTGTTTTGAATGCTCGTTTTTAGGTGATTTTATAAAAAATACAAATGAATTATGTAGAGCCCCCTTAATCCTTTAAATACTAAATTTGTTTTTCATTTATTTTTTGCTTTAAGGCAATTGAACACTTTTTATCGCTACTTAAAGCTGCAAACTTCACTATCATTACATCAGAGACGATTGGTAAAGATCCACGGCTTTCTGTGGCAAATGTTGAGGTAAGAGATGCAGGGTGTGTCTTGCTAAATAGGCTTGTTTGGAAAATTTTCCGATGGCGGCTAAATTTGGGCGCGTTTTAGGCCGTTTGAACTCCGAATATGAATGTACATCAAGAAGTTATTTACTTTTGCTCAATGGGCAAATTGTCTATACATTTCCAGGGCCTGGAAAATTTCTAATCCGACAATGAAGAGATGTACGAGATAGTTAATCATTGTTTGATTATTTCCTTAGATTAAAATTCAGGGGTTAATATTTCTAAAGATCCGGGTGAGCACAGTCGAGTCAAACGAGTTGGGAGTGCGCAATCGAAATAAAACGTTTCCATTACAATTGACAGGTGCTGGTGGTGGCGCTTGCGGACAAATCCCATCCCAAATTTAGACGTCGTCATTGGTTTAACACGTAAATTGCGAAATCTTGAGGAAAAATTCTGTTATTTTATACGTTATGAAACAATATTTTTTATTCCGAACCGTTAGAGCTGAAGAATCAACTCCACTATAAGGGTTATTTGTGAATGTTTATGTAAGAATAACAGACGAATGCGAGGTCGTTTGTTTCATCAACAAATGTGTCTATTACATGACTATCACAGACTCGTACTCATTGATATTAACCGGGATATTAAAGCCGCAAAAAAGGTTACAGACCGATCAAAGAGGGTGGATGCCGAAGAAACTCCGGTGTGTGTTTCTTGTGTTTAACGCCATGATCCTTGGTCTGCTGAATAAAACCACTCGGAGGGTTTTATATGACCTTGAAATGACCTTCAAAATTTTCAGCACTGAATGTTGACCACACCCACTAAGTTGCATGGCCATCCAAGCATTTGGAGTGATTTGACCTTGATTTGACTTTGGATCTGGAATTGACCTTGAAAAATGTTGGTACCCAATGTTGATTACACCCACCAGGTTTCATGACTATACAACCTTGTAAAATAACTAAGCTCCAATCGAAGGCCTTGATTTGGAAAATCACAACTGTGTTTTACACGGTATCCTAGCCTATTGCATTGTTGTAGGCCTACTGTGCATAAATGTTTACTGCATGGAAAAAGGAAATTCCGACTACCTCCATAACGGTGAAATTAAGCATTCTAGTGACTAGCTTTAGTTCTAGAGGACTATTTTTAAGTTTACTACACCAAATTAAATTTCGAAATCTGAATCAGCCTTTAAAAGGCACTACCAGTGATTTGCTAAATCAGAAAACGACAAAAAAATTCATAAGAAAATCAGATTTTTCCCTGTCTGTAATCAGAATACAGGTATAACAATAACCTCAAACCTGATAAGACGCAGAACAACCCCATAATGACTAACATCCCTAATTTTCAGTCATTACTGCCCCTACGGACACCTACCACAATACGTAATTGAATGGATTCATTATTTTTGGAACACTTCCGTTTTCTTCCTTTTCTGTCATTGTTCAGTTGGAAAAAGTAACACAGGAGAATTCTACAGACTTATCCTTTCTTTTAAGCTTACTAATAGTTCCTTCACAATTTCAAATATTTTGACTCCTCTCGGATAAATCACTTATAGTGACTTTAATTGGGCCCACCTGCCAATTTGACCCCAATTATGATAACACAACATGATCTCTCATCAGGCTCGCACCTCACCACAAGCGGAGCCTTGGCCAGTGGTTTCTTCTTATTAGTTTGGCTCAATTAGCCCAAGCGTTTGGACAGGAGATACACAAAACTCAACCTAACGAAAATGGAATACAGACACACACACAGAAGGAAAATACTATCGTAACATCCCCTTCTTTTTTTAAGCCATGGGATAAAAAAGGGGTCTCTCATCTTTTGAGATGCAGTCGAGAAAGGATCACTGCTGCCGCAATCACCCTCACTCTGTTAGAAATTTCCGTAATTAAGAAAACAGATTTCCGTAATTTTTACGCGAACAGGTCTGTTTGTAGAAAAATAAAATAAAAAAGCAAAAAACATAAAAAGTAGCTAAAATGTTAATTTGAACGGAAATATTTCAAATTTCCTGGCAGCAATATTTCCGGACTTTGTTTTTGGTTCCGTAATTTTAAATTACTTAAAAATTTCTGTTAACATACATATTTTTTCCATAATAGAGACAATTTCTGTAAATACTGTCAAAGTTCCTTTAAGTGACCAGAACTTTCTGTAAATTTACCCCTAAAATGACTGGAACTACTGCTGCCATAAATTTCCGTAAATTACGGACCCTTTTTTATTTTTAACAGTGCCCCATAGCTCCTTTAGGTGATGACCCATGCTGTCTCTTTATTTAAATGCTTTCCTCCTTGTTTTTGTCGAATTTTACGCACACGATGCCAAGATCTGATATTTGTTTCTATGTATGAAGATTGCCGAAAAATATTCTGTGCGGTAATGAAATTAATACAAAATTATATTTTAACAAAACAGAACAAAACAAAACACAAAATTCCACACAAACTGAATCAAAACACACAAACAAAAACACAAAAAACAAAAACACATCAAAACACACACATACCACAAAGCCAAACACGAATAAATTGCTTTATTACTGATTGAATTCACCTTTTTTTTTTTTGGGTTTACCAAAAAAGATTTTTTTTTTTATTCTTTCAAAAGCAATAGAAATTTGTGGCTCACCAGATGATATTTTTATTACGATTGTGTAAATCTTTCATAGATATAAGCCTCTACCGTGGCGTAACAAGTGTTACCAGTGTTTCCCATCAAGTACAAGATTATAAGGTGTACTCAAGGTATTATGCGGCTCGGTTTTGTTCATAGTGTTTCTCCCCCTCTTCTTATCCAGCGTCCTTTGATCCTCGTTCACTCTCATTTTGGTTAAACCTACGGTTTTCTTGAAAGAATATGCGCTTCTACTAAGGTTATCTACAAGCTGAAAATATTTTTGAGAAGAAAAGAAAACAATAGTTTGGCATACCTATTTGTCATATTTTTAATCATTGAGGAAACCATTATTCTAGATCATAATAAAAATAATACCCTTTGTGAACTCTTCAAATAAACATTGTGTGCCTATTGCAGTCCTACAAGCAGGTTGACCCAAAAGGTATGGTATGGATATTTTATGGAGGTATGGTGATCGGTGGTGGGCACAAGAGATGACAATGATATAGATTGTACCGTAGAGTCAATGTACTGAAGCTTGTTGGTCTTCTACTACAATCTTATCGATTGGTCGATCAACCTAATTAAAATAGAGTACCCCGACAATTATCAGAGTGTAAGTCATGTCTAGACCTTCCAGGAATAGAAATAGAAATTAATAATTCATATCCTTTGTTATTCTAGTGAATTATTCTTATTTGCATAAATTAATTTCAATCCTTTGACGGAATAAATCGCAATCCAACGGGATACGCCGGGGAAAGCTATATTTCGGCATATTATATCTATATAATATCTTTGTGATAAAAGTAATTTGGATCATTACCCAAAATGAAATAACTTGTTTTTAAATAGACGTTATTTTCTGGTTATTCCTCCTCATTAATATTAAGAGCTTAAATAACAAGGGGTTTCCAGTGGCGTAACCAGCTTTCTTTCAGGGGGCACATATATTTTCTGGGGGCAATCATAATTAAAATTTGTTAGTATGTATATAGCCATGTAAATCACGAATTTTTCAGGGTCATATTCCCCACGGGGGGGGGGGCAGTTGGCCCCCCCCCCTGCCCCATCTGGTTACGCCACTGAAGGGGTTGTAAGTTTATTCATCTCTATCGCTAATGAACACCATGTTCTGGGCGTACCCCAGACTTGAGGACTCGGGGCATAGGGTGCCTCAGAAAATAGACTGATTATATATTTTTTTTTTTGGCAAAACCCCGGAAGCTCGCGCTGCCTTTGCTCCCACTCTGGGTACGCTGTGATGGTGTTAATACATGTACCGGGTATACGGATTCTATTAGATAAATCTTTGAACAGTTGGCTTTCCGAATTTTCTATGAATATTATCCCAGTGGCGTAGCCAAGGTGGGGGGGGGCGGGGGGGGGGGCGCGGCCCCCCAATAATTGATTCGTCGTTGAGATGAAGCCCGTCGGTTCCTGTGAAAAATCCGGTCATGGCACTTGCGCCGGATGGGTCGGCCAGTATAGGTTTTAAGTTCAATGACCATCGTGCGACAGTAAATTTACAAAATCGTACAAAAATTGCCATCAGCAGACATTTAAAGCAGATGAACCCAAAATTTTCAAGGGGGCTTCGCCCTCGACCCCACCGGGGCTTCGCCCTGGACCCCACCGGGGCCATAAGGCGGGCCCTGGACCCTACCCATTTTCTGTCGGTTGAGATGCGACACTGGCCCCCAAATGAAAATCCTAGCTACGCCACGTGATATCCTAATTTTAAACCTAAGTGAATTTATGCATGTGAAAACGGGAGGTATGCTTTTCCGTTTTCAGGTCCGGTGCCCTCCATTGCTCAATGTATTTTGCCATAATTGTTTTGCTTAATTATTTAATGCTATCCAAAGCATTATAATTACAAAACAATTTATCATGTAGAGTATGTATGTTTTTGACAGAAGTCCTTCAGTACTTAATGTTCATCAGAAGCCATATTTCAATTTAATTCTCTTGGTTAATTTCATTGACGCCATCCAAAGTGTTGCAAGTAAAAACAATTGCATTTCCCTTATACAGGGCGTATCAATAAAAACGCAACAAAACTGCTCCCCAATTTTCGTGGTAATTGCGTAAAATTACATCAAAATAATTAATGCCATCTTAAAGCCACATATCTCCTCTTTCCAACAATAGGTAATTTGTTCATGTGCGGTCATGGGTAACCGAGTAATCATTGTTTTTGCACAATGGGACAAAGTGTGCTTGGACCAAGTTTTAAGTAATGCTAATACAAATCCTATTCAATTTTCCCTCTCTTCTCACTTCAGTCATGCAAGTGAATGGGATTTGTATTGAAACTTGGTCCCAAGCTGACTTTGTCCCATTGTGCAAAAATAATGATTAATCGGTTATCCATGACCGCACATGAATAAATTATTGGAAAGAGGGGATTTGTGGCTTTAAGATGGCACTAGTTAATTTTGGAAATAATTATACACAATTACCACAAAAATTGGAAGAAGTTTTGTTCCATTTTATTGATACGCCCTGTACATTTATCATGAATATTTTTTCAAGTTATAAATCTCAAAATAACTTTGTAAAAAAATTATTTACCTATAATAGACACCGCAACAATTAGTTGATCAACTACAGGAAAGACTAAGCTGGCCAGAAAATGAAAATTACACCTGGAATGAACTTAGCACATTCGGTTATGACGCAACATGGGCAATTGCTTTGATGTTTAATAAGAGCACAGAGGTTCTGAAAGAGAAGGTGTTTTCTGACGGCAAAAAGCGTCGTTTGGAAGATTTTACCTACGATGACTGGGAGATGGCTAAAATGTTCTTTGACCTCTTGAACGAAACTAATTTTAATGGAATGACGGTATGTATGTACATAATAGTAAAATGGTGAAACACATTTTTTCTTAAAGATTGAATTTTAACAAACTTAACTAACGAAATTAAAATCGCAAGCCGAAGATGGTGTTGCAAAGACTTCTCCAAAAATAAATGGATTTCATGTTAATTTGAGTAACTTAAATGGTGTTACTCCATTCTCAAAGTAGAAGTAAACTCAAGCCGACTTTTCACACGATAATTACACGATATTAGTGTGCAGACCATTTAGCTCCTGGTGTTATGCGGTTTTTTTTTCTGGATTAAAACAGGGTCATTGTAGTCGGAGATATGACATTTAATGGTTTAAGGTTTCTCAAAATGCATACTGCTTTGAAGTGCTCCAGTGCCAGTGTTAGACTATTTTGTCCTGCAACCCTAGCCCTAGTCTAGTGTCACTCTAGGGAACATATTAATGCTACGTTTTGGTGCAATAATTTTATGATTTGACCCCAAAAGAAATTGCAACAGACACAACTTTAAAAATACTCTAAAATTGTCCAAGTTTACCTTGTGGAACATGTAGCAAAATTGGAAAAGGTTTGTACAGGGGTAAACATTAGAATAATACCGATTTAAGGTGTAAAAAGGTAATGTTTGCATATCCTATCTATGACCTATAGTTTTTACAATAGGGACATAAAAGTTCAAAGTCATCCTGGGTTAAAATTTGCAGATTAGTCCGATTTTGTTCAAATTGGTTGTAAATTGTTCATTTGGTCACACTAGATAAGAAATTGTATAGATTCTTTGTAGTTCAAAATAAGAATTAAGAGAGGTATGACTAGTGAACTCCCATAGACTAAAACTTCAGTCACATTTTGTATCCTATAAAATAATGGCAACAAAATACCATAGATGATGCAACCAGTATATTTAGGCTCGTGTACCATTAGACAATCAGTCATCTGAATCCATTTCATAACAAACAGATATAATTTTGACATTTACCCCATTGTGACTTTGAACCTATTTTGTCTCATACCTACCGAACTACAACTTACAGATTGGGCAAACTTTACCTTTTTTAACCTTTTTAATCATTAGAACATGCTGACATACTTTGACGTGTTTCCTTTTGACTCCTGCATAAACGTTGCCCCCTAAAATGCATATTCTACTGCATTGATTTGGGTAAATTGATTTTGTACTTGTCGTTTAATGAATTATATAATTGTTTTTTTCTATGTAAAGCGCCTTGAGGCCTCTACAGTAGGTGTTATATCAAAGTTGTTACCATTGTAATTTTTCACTGTCTCCATGCCGCCGAAGGCAGTTAGATATTTTTTTAAATATTTGTTTCATATTTTATTTTTTTTTAAAGTATTTTATTTACTTTTCATATTAATACTCATTTCCGTCCTTGTTTTCTCAGGGCAAAATAATTTTCAATAACGGAGACCGATCGGGAGATTCTACAGTCGATCAAGTTCAAGGTTTTAATTTTAGTTTCATATAGTTTCATAATTTGAAATAACATTTCTTTTATGGACAGTACAATAAAATGAGTACGCTTGGCAAAATGTATACAACACATAGAATTGTTAAAATAATTGTTCATATTATCATGATATATATTAGGGTTACCATTGTCATATTTGTTATCGAAAATGATGAATACTTATAATTATGTGAGCTTAACAAATTACTACCAGGTTAATTATTATAACTATTTTGACAATATGAAAATACTCTATAAGCCAAAGAATGTCTAACGGCTAGGTCTTTCACCACAGTCATATATAGTTTTTATTTCATTTTTGATGTAGAACATTTAGCAAATGTATGCTCAAAGTTATGTGTAGCAATCTGATCTTAAGTGAATATACCAACTTTAATAAAATTTTTGCAAAGTATTAAAAGTCTAATCACATTTTCTTGTAACTGGTTTGGTCTTTCAACAGAAAGTTCTAAACGTCGGGTTGCATTGTATACAATTGGAGATGACGAACTGGACTGGTACAGCAACATTTCATGGAAAGGTAATAGAGTGAAAAGAACTGGAGGTAAATAAAACGTAAGACTATCAGTAAATATTTTTTCATAGTCTCAATCTGCTTTTTCAATCACTAGGTGGAAATATTCCGATAGACCACACAATAATCATCCGAATACACCAAGGAATAAGTTCGTATTCGTACATATTCATCTGCACTCTATCTGGAGTGGGAATACTACTAGCTGTGTTTTTCTTAGGATTTAACATCAAATACAGACAACAAAGGTAAGATATTAATGTTATTTCGTAAAACCATGAAGGAATAATGATAGTGCTGTTGCACACTTTGTTCAAGATGATCTTGATTCAAAATTATTAGAAACGATCCAACACTTGTACCTTTCGAAGACTGTGATTTGCTGTTTCTGAAACAAATGCCCAAACCCCAAACCGCCATAGTCGTATTTTCCTGTGTAAATTATTTAAAAAAACAATCTATGCCGAAAAAGTTTAAGGATGATGACATCTAAAATAATTTCAACGATTTCAGTTCTAAACTTTCATCCAATATAAAAAAATAACGGTAAAAACTATTTTGATTACCTTAAAATTCAAAATATTGTAGTATGTTTATGAAATCAATTGTTTTAAATATGGATATCATAAAGATAATTGAGCAATTCAATCAAAACAAACATGCCAGTGTGGCAGGAGATATAGTCCTCCGTGCTCACAGTCCGGGAACAATGGTGAACAATAAGGCAATCGATTCAGTTGACTCTTCACGCAACATTAGTTTCATAATTTATTCCGTTGTCGTCTATGGAGCCCGGACTATGATACCTACCGGACTATGATTACTTTCACACCGGTAATGATAACATTATAATAAAGAGAGTTGCTAAAGAGATTGTTAAACCGATTGCAAGAATATTTGATTTATCTATATCAACTGGAGTCGTTCTTGAAAAACTAAAACTAGCAAAGGTTATACCCATATATAGAAAACAAGACGATGAAATGTTCTCAAATTATCGCCCAGTGTCTGTCTTGTCATGTTTTTCTAAAATACTAGAAAGACATGTATTTACTGGATGTATTGACTACATAAACACACATAGGAAATTTGGCTTTCGGTCCAGTCATTCTACCTCTATGACCATCATAGATAAAACTAATACTGCAGTTGAAAAAGATGAAACAACTATTGGAATATTCTTAAATAATGTGATACCATCGATTACAACATACTTAAAAAAATACAGCAAGTAAACTTGCGTCATCCCCCTGGCAAGATGGCAGTCTGGAACATGACCTCAAATGACCTTTGACCTTGGTCCATGACCTTTGACATCATCCACACATGAAGGAACCCCTAATGCACCTTAACCCCAAGTCTGGTTTAAAGAGACACTGGCACATTTGAAAAATAGTGCGCCCTCAAGATTTTTCAAAATCGATATTTTTGCATGGCTGTAAGGCTTTTATACACAAAAGCCCTCACACGAAATGATTAAGACCAAATCAGTTTCCTAATGGGTAAACAGAACGATTTTATAATTTAGCGTCGCCGGCGACGTTAAATTCAGCAGACGACGAAAATGGCGTTTAACACAAGAACACGCACGCCGTATGCATGTTCCCACGCTATGCACACTGTTTGATCGGTCTATAACCTTTGTGGTTTTAATATCAGTGAGTACGAGTCAAAAATATTTATGTAATATACACATTTGTTGATTAAAGTTATGGAAAACTTAAAAGTTGGCCTACAAATTACCTGGATGTCTTTATCCTCATATCATGTCCCTATCTGTTTTGGGGTATGTTATTTTTATGTGTAAAATATATCTGTTCTTCCAATGGCCTAGACTATCATTTGAGAGCAAATTGAAGAAATTTCATATTTTATGAAAATGTGCCAGTGCCGCTTTAAATCGGACTTAAACTTTTCGAAGGAGACGCGAAAAACGAAAACCTAACCAAAACCTAACCAAACTGGAACACACACATACACATACATACACATACATACAGACATTCGCACCCTCGCAATATCCTCCTTTGCTTTTCAAGCCATGGGGATAACAATAGAAATTATGTCATTTCGTGTATTGTAATGTTTTAAAAACCTACTTCAATTCGTTGTGACTCGAACTTAAGGATACCTATGGCACCTTTTGAAAATAGCGCACCCCTCGCCTGAAATGATTAGCCCAAATCAAGCGCTATGAGTAACAAACGATCTTATAATAAATGACCCCGAGTCTTTAATTCAGTAGACGACTGAAGTGGCGTTTAAACCACAACACACAAAAAAAAAAAAAACACGCCGGAGTTGATTCCTAACTGCATCCCCATGTTGACCGGTTTGTGTTTTTTGTGGTTTTAATATCAATGAGTAAGAAGTCTTGATCTTCATGTATTAGACACATTGTTGATTAAAGTTACGACAACAAAAAGTTAGCAGCTAATACTAAGAAATACCTGTATGGCCTTATTAATACCCCTTTCTTTCTTTTTTTGGGTTGTAAACATATCCGTATTCCTTCACTGGGCCTAGACTATCGTTTGCAGCAAATTGAAGAATTTTATATTTTGTGAAAAGTACCGTTGTCTGAATAATTGTCATGGTGTTCCGGAGGATCGATCTTGAGTCCACTTCTTTTTAATACTGTATTTTAATGATATCACTAACCACTCTCACGTTCTTAATTTTGTATTAATTTTGCGATGATAACACTATTTGCTCGCATGAAATATTGAGTAAAATAAGCCTCGTGAAATGCGGAATACAGAAGAAATTGGTTCAAGCAAAACAAAATATCAGTTAAAAACGCTTAAGCATTTGGTAGCCCCATATACATCTGGATTTAATAAAACCGATTTGAATTCAATTGGATAATGCAATATTATTGGAAACATGAAAATATACAAATTGTATGTGTCTAATAGATGAAAAACATGACCTGGAAAGGAACTCGTCCGAAAGGGAAGAAGGATGCCCTCTATCGTTTGCATAGAACGGATGAATTTGAAACGTTCTTCATTATTAAGGTCCCTGGCCCGATCGCTAATAGCCAGCCTCGTCCCCCAGAAGCCCAGATTACCGGAAGTGGTCAACATTTTGTATCGCGAAGAAAGCTACTATTTTTTCTCATTTACCCTGTGAATCTTAGAGCCAATGATGTTTGGTTTGAGTTATACGAAAAGTGTCCCTTTTGGTCGACAATATTAATTTTACACAGCACTCTATCGGCTTACAAAAATCACGGTTTAGCTCTCACATCAAAACGATTGAAATATCAGATCTGTATCGGGCGCTAACTTACTATGGGTTTTGGGGTGAGGTCAATCTTTCAAGATGAAACTTCAATTCTTAAATTGGCCATCCCCGACATACTCAAAGTTTACCTTTTGCTGGGTTTAAAAAATACCAAAATACTACGTTACCTATGTAAATTCCCCCAAATTCGGGTGATATTATAATACGGGCTTCATGGGTAATTAAATTTCAATATAACACCCCAACCACAATGCCGCTGCGCAGGGATGTACAGGCCCATTTAATTAGCAACATATCTCCCTAACGTCCTTCTAGGAAAATGATTACCCAACCTGACGATCACCGTAAAAGAGAGGTAACCTAATTTTTCTTGTTATATCTAGGGCAATTTTTCCCCTAAAAAAACATGAGGCAGGGTTCCGCTCCTTGATTTTTCAACAAGCGGCAAAAATGGCATTAAGAGACGTTAGGAAGATATGGGTTGCATTGTGGTTCTTTTGTGGGGGTGGGAAAAAGTCCTCATTTTTTTGCGTTTGTTTGTTTGTTTGTTCTCTTGTGATACGAAAACTTAATGGAATTGCCAAGAACAACACAACGACATCCTATACACATAGACGCTAATGACGTAAGGAATGCCTCTTACCAAGTGCTCATTCAGTAGCCTTGATGGGGTCCACATGTTAAAGGAATAGTCATATTTGGCTGATATTTGGAAAATTTGGTATGGATGGACGCTTTGTAAGTAACGTATTACATATCGAATCAAAATAAAAAAGTTGAAAATTGTCCACATTTGTTGAATTTTGCCCTCTACTTTCCCTCCGCCCAATAACATACTCGAAAACGATTCCGACAAATCCCACATCGCAGGGCAAATGGTGACGTCAAAGTGATGACAATCCAAATTTACGTCGTTGTGAACCATCTATCGCGTGTTGCCACTTCAATATAATTAAACACAACGAAATGAAACAAAATATGTCATTTTGTAACTTTTTTTCTAATTTTAATTATTACTTTTCAGTAATCCTCATATACAGTGTCAGCAATGACAAGTCGAATCAACACGATTGTTTGGTCATCACTTTGACGTCACGAGGATAGAAAATCGGGCGCTTTTGATCAATGAAGCTCGTGGCGAAAAATCCGCCCTTTTCTTCGTATGTCAAAAAAGTCGAAAAATTAAAATGCCTCTATTTTGTTAATTTTACCAATAAATTGGGGATTATGTTTTCGGGAATTCGTGATGTATGTACATATATTTTATGAATGTAAGTCAACTGAGCTTGACAAAAATCGTGACATATTTCCTTTAAGCAGCAGCTCACCATGTATATTCTGGGTATCATAAATCGTCCTAAAAACATTAGGTGTATGTTTGCTTAATACACTGGTTGAATGAAAAGTTTTGAACTGTGCCAGGGAATTGAGATTTTTTTAGGGCTCATAGTACTACTCATGAGCTCACTTTAGGCTACTTCTAGCATAGCGCTTCATCAGCAGTTTCATTTTTTAGCGTCAGTGAGCATAACCATTGGCTACAGCTAGCGCGACATCGACAATTCCTGGCCAGAACTGCCCTTGATTTCACACATAATGTCTCACCTCCAGGTCTGTTTTTCAATGAAATGTAACCCGATTTATAAGTACTCCTCACTTCATGTCACAACAAGCCAATCTTTAAACTGCTAAAATCCTTGATTTGGAGGCCGCAGGGTAATTGCCAGCACGTGTAATTGAAAGGTATAAATACGTGGTAGGAGCAATACTTATATTACCATGATGCCATGTTGTAAAATTTTGCGTATCTCAATAATTCAATTTACATGGATGCATGTTCTCCGTATCTCTTTGAATTGGTAGAGTGCTCTCCGATAAGAAAAACAAAGGTTTGATGTTTTTAATTAAATTCTTTAAAAAGTAAAAATTACATGTATCTATTGTCCTCCAAGAAACCCATTTAATCAATGATGATAAACCTTCTATAGAAAGGGAAGGGCAGGCTATATATTTTAGTCAAGTAAATCATCACAAGCAAGAGGTGTAACAGTATTAATGAATTAATTAATTTTGATATACTCATCCACGAGTATAAGGTTGACCCAAACGGTAATTATGTGGTTATTGATCTGAGCTTTTTTGATCATAGATTTACACTTTTGTTCTGTGTTACGGTCCCACACAAAGATTCACCCGACTTTTATCATAATATTAAGAAGGGTTCTTTCAGACTAACAAAAATACAAATTATATTATATGTGGTGACTGGAATTGGTCATAGACCCAAAACTCGATACTCATAATTACTGTCATTTAATAACCCTAAAGCAAGGAAGGTGGTTTGGACATCATCATGAGCTCGATTTTAGTTTGACCCTGGAGATGTTTTTAATGATAATATTAAGAATCTACTTGGAGGCAACATAGACTTTACAGCAGGTAGGTTGGATTTTTTTTTTAATTTCAAGGGAATTGTTAAACTTAGTTGCTAACACAGATATTTAACCAGGGTACAGAACAACCATATCAATTGTTTGGTATTAATTTTAGTTTTATACTTGGCAAAGCAAAGGGTAGTGGAAATTCAACAATTCTCTGCTGTAAGGACCCACCTATTTACTCTAGTCAAGGCACTACAAGTATGTTATCAAGCATAGGCTGCTCTTCCTTATAATTTTTGATAAAATTGATGATATTCACCCCCGTGATCTGGTTTTGCAATCATGAATTCGCTTTTTTTTTTGATATGCTTTTATTGGAAATTAGAGGTAAAACTATTCCTTTTCATCATTCAAAAAAGCGAGAGAGGTATGAGGAGGCAAATTAACAGCCCGAAATTGAAGATATTGAAAAACATAAGGATATTGAAGATTCATTAGTTTGGATATGGCGTCAATCACAAGAAAATGGAGTGGAAATTTTAAGGAAAATTAAGATGGAAGGGGCTATGCATAGTCAGTTTCAAAAATGGCTCCGACGCTGGGAAAACCTTCCCTCTTTCTTCGGATCTTGAAACAAGGTTATTCAGTTAATAAACTATATCCAGAATAGTGCAATGATGAATGGTATTATTAAATGGTAAAAATGAGGAAATTTTACATGAATGTCATGATTTTTTAATCAGAAGTTATATAGCTGCAGGATACAATTATGTTCATGTTAAAGGAGTTAATTAATCCTAGCAATTTTCCACGTAAAGATGATCAAATAATACTCGGAGGGCCTAATTCACACCGATGAACTTTTTATTGCCGAAAAATATGAAAATACAAGCGTCCATGTCTAGATGTTTTTACAGTGGAATTTTTTAAAATGTTTTTAGTGATCTCTCCTGGTTTTTATTAAGGTCTTTAAATGAAGCATATGACTCTGGCACTCTTGCTATTACGCAAACACGGGGGTTTATCACATTATTACCCAAAGGCCAAAAACCCCGCCAGTTTCTAAAAAACTGGCGTCCAATTTCGCTCTTAAATGTGACGTATAAGCTTGCCTCCTCTTGCATCGCTAATAGGTTGAAAAAGGTCTCGTGCCCCTTTTAATTGATGAGATCAGACTGTTTCAGCTGTGAGGTTTATAGGGGAGAATATAAGGGTAGTATATGATATTATGAAGTACAACAGAATTCAATAAATCCCTGGCCTTCTCCTACTAATAGATTTTGACAATGCTTTTGATTCGGTTTCCAACAATTTATTTTAATACTCTTGAATTGTTAAATTTTGGGGAAGGATTTTTTAAAAAGTGGATTTCAGTTTTTTATAAGGGGGCTATCAATCTTCAGTTTAGTTACGGCCAATATAACAACCATTTTTGATATTGTCAGGTTGCAGACAAGGCGATGGTTTTATCACCTATATTTTTTTACTATGTTTCGCATTTTTAAATTGGCAATAAATTACATGAAGAACATACAGGTATGATAAATAACTGGTATTGAGTACAGATTTTTACAATATGCAGACGATACCACAATTATTTGGATGGTAAAGAATCTTCATTATTGTAACTTTAACTAACTACTTAGTTCTCCAGGTAGACCAGGAATGTATATATTATTAATCTTTCCCTGGAGATGGCCAGCGCACGATAGTGTTGAAAAAAACCCCATGTGCCTTGGCCGGATCGAACCGGCGACTTCGTATTACATGCCAGACGCCTAACCGAACTAAACCGACTGAGGCTATCAATCTGGTCGGTAGAAGAGCGATAAGATATCATCTATAGTTGTTGGTTCGAAAGGCGCCTTCGCTTTCCTAGCTGGTAGCATCAGACCTTTATATTTAACATATACGATGATATTGTGTTGAAATTTAAACTACTTAGTTCTCCAGTAGACAGGATTATATATTTTAATCTTTCCCCCTGGAGATGGCCAGCGGCCGATAGTGTTGAAAAAACACCATGTGCGCTTGCCGGATTCAACCGGACGGACCTTCGTATTCAATGCACGACGCTCTAACCGACTGATCTTAAAATTCAATCTGGGTCGGTAGAAGAGCGATAGATATCCTCTATAGGTGTTAGGTTCGAAAGGCGTCCTTACGGCTTTTCCTAGCGTGATAGCATCAGAACTGTATATTTAACATATACGATTATATTTGTTTTGAAATTTAAACTACTTAGTTTCCCGTAGACAAGGATGTATATATTCTTACTCTTTCCCTGGATATGGCCAGCGCACGATATTGTTGAAAAAAAAACCCATGTTGCGCTTGGCCGGGATCCGAACCGGCGACCTTCGTTTAACAAAAACAATGCACGACCTCTACCGACTTGAGCTAATCAATCTGGGCGGTAGAAGAGCGATAATATCATCTATAGGTTGTTAGGTTCGAAAGCGTCCTTCGCTGTCCCGCAGCGGATTAGCATTCAGAACTTTATATTTACATATACAGAGTCCCGGTCGAATCCGGCCAAGCGCATATGGGGTTTTGTTTTTCAACACTATCGTGCGCTTGCAATCTCCAGGGATAGATTAATAATATATACATCCTTGTCGACCTGGAGAACTAAGTAGGTTTTTTTTCAAAACAAGTAAAAAATTTTTTTTTTTTTTTTTTTCAAAACAAATATAATCGTATATGTTAAATATACCGTTCTGATGCTATCCGCTTGGAAAGCGAAGGACCCCTTTCGAACCTAACACCTATAAGATGATATCTATCGCTCTTCTACCGACCCCCCCAGATTGATAGCTCAGTCGGTTAGAGCTCCGTGGCATGTCATACGGGTCGCCGGTTCGATCCGCCAAGCCCACATGGGGTTTTTTTTTCAACACATCGTGCGCTGGCCATCTCCAGGGAAAGATTAATAATATATACATCCTTGTATACTGGTAGACAACTAAGTAGTTTAAATTTCAAAACCAATATTTAATCGTAATTGTTAATCTACAGTTCGTGATGACTATCCGCTAGGAAAGCCGAAGACACGCCTTTCGAACCTAAAACTATAGACTGATATCTATCTCTTCTACCGACCCAGATTGATAGCTCAGTCGTTTTAGAGCGTCGTGCATGTAAATACGAAGGTACGCCGGTTCGAATCGGCCAAGCGCACATGGGTTTTTTTTTTTTCAAACACTTATCGTGCGACTGGGCATCTCCAGGGATAGATTAATAATATATACAATCTTCATATTGGAAACTTTTAAGTTGCTAATGATTTTAAAAAGGTTTCGGGGCTAAAGATCAATGTTGAGAAAACAAGTGCAATTTGGATTGGCTAAAAAAAAGGTGCTGAAGACATTTATTTGTAAAAACTAATAAGAGGTTTGGGTGGTTACACCGATCTTCATGTAATTATCTGGTATTGTTTTATGTCCTAATCTAGAAAATATAGTTAAATATTAATTATGATACCACTATGCAAGCTATTACCAAGCAAATACATCATGGTCTAAGAGATTTCTCACTGTTCTAGGGAGAGTCGTGGTTGTCAAATCGATTTGTTCAAAAATTTGACATCACTAATTCTGTTTTTCCCTTCCAACTCCCAAGAATGACCTGCTTAATGAAAAATAAATCAAAGTTCTATAATTTTATCTGGAATAATAAAGGGATAAGATTAGTCGCAATCACATGGCATTACACGTGATAAAGGTGGAGTCAAGATGATTCAATGTGGGTGTGTTGCAAAAGCACTTAAAATGACATGGATTAGAGACATTTCTAAATGGATAATAACAGTAAAATACAGAAAAATCTGTTTAATATAATATGTTCCATATTGTAACTTAGATTTTTTTCAGTCAATTATGGGGATAAAAATTATTTCAAAACGAAAAAATGCTTTTTGGAAAATGTGATTATGCATGGAAGATTTGTAATGCTTATAGCCTCAATGTACGGAAGATGTAGTGGATCAGGTTTATGGCAAAATCCAAACATTAAGGTTGGTAATACTAGTGTGTTTTGTATAGGGAATGGGACATTCATGGTATAGATATGGAATGTAGTTTGAGTAAAATGGGGAGTCCTATCCTTTATGATTTTCAATAAAATTCATATAGATGTTAATTTTATTCACTTTCATGGGTTAAAAAAATGCATCAATCCACATCTTTTCCCATTATTAAAGGAGACAAAGGAACTCCTCATTAAACCAATACAGGAGTCTAAATTATAATTCAATTTTCAAGAGGCAAAAGGCTGTAAAACATTTTATAATACCTTTACCCGTCAATAGGGTGCAATATAAGTGTAATCGACAAGTGGAATGCAAATCCTAAGCCTTCAAACTGGTTATTAAAACAGGGAAATGGTTTAAGATTTATTATTACAATTGGCGTACCACCCCAAGAGATAAAATCCGTTTGGTTTCAGTTTCGGTCTTTTAAATAGATTCTGTGTACAAATACTATTTAATGACAATAGGTAAATCGGTAATTTAGTTGCACTTTTTGTGAAAGTTATGATGAGACTATAGTACATTTATTTGGGATGTGCTTTGTTACAACAATTTTGGAATGATTTCCAGTGTTGGGTAATACTACCTTGAATGTTAGAATAGTAGTCACAAGAGAACCTAATTATTTGTTCAATATACTCTACAAGATTATATATTCAATAGCATTCTTATAGTTTTGAAATTCTGAGTTATAAAAGTAGAGTGAAAAAAAGAGAAAACCTTCCTTCAGTTGGTAAACAGGAGTGGAAAGACTTTTTCGGCAAGAGAAAATTTATATTCAAACCAATATAATTCATACAAATTTAATAATCGTTGGCATAATTGGAAGAAAGAAACTATTTGAGGAATTAGTTTTTTTTTTTTTGGTTTTTTTTTTTGTATAGCCTGCCTTGTGGCAGGGAGACACGTCGCCTGCCTTGATGCGGAAGACGCATGGGGATTCACTTCGGTCCCGCTTGGTGCGTTGTTGTTGTTTGTTTGTGAGGGGGTGTTTTTTTTTTTAATTTTTTAGGTTTTTTCTTTTTTTAATTATAAAGTTAAATCAAATTTGGATTAAACAGGTGCAACATGGTGCCCCCTTTTTTTAAGAGGTCGATGGTAACATGCCAAGGGTCGGGGGTCATATGAGGTCGGGTTTGTGAGGTAGGCTGAGGGTGTGAGAAGTTGACCTCATTGACAAGGTTGATTGTTAGGTTGGAGCCAAGTTAAGCGTGGGTGTTGATGCGTGGGTCCATACGGTTGTTGTGGGGGTAGGGGGTCAGTGCCAGGGTCGGGGGGTCCTGAGAGGTTCAATTTGAAGATAGGCTCTGTTTGTAAATTGAAAATTGACATCATTTGAAAAAGTTGATGTTTATAGGTGGTACCAAGCTCTTTGAATCATGGGGTGAGGTCGGGGGTCACACACCACGGTCAGAGGTCCACGTGCCGAGGTGGAGGTAATGTGCGGTTCGAGTGGTGGTATATGGCGGACAGATGTAAAATTGGAACCATTTGAAAAAAAATTCAATTGGAACTAGAAAACTGGTTTGTCGAGTTTGCGTGCGGTCCTCATTTGTTTGTGGGGTCCAGTTCAAATATCAAGGTCAGGGGTCATGTTGGCTATTTTTCTCTGGGCTGAGATGGCAGGCGACACAAGCGGTCGAGGACTGGTGTATTTTTTGGCATTGCGGTTGAAATGTGGGCGGGTGGATGTCGTGTGGGTGGTTGTGCTGTGTTATTTCTGCCCTTGTCCACGGTTCAGGCTTGGGTGTGATGTGCCCGGTATTGATAGTTGGGGGTATAGGTTGGCATTTTTGGAATTGGAGAATATGCTGGTAGAGGCTTTAAAGGCCTATTTGATCTGTAAAATATGTTTTTGCATGTTTTTCATCTTTCAATGTATATGTATATCTTGATTATCTACAAAGTGGGTTGGTAAATGACACCCTTCTCCAATAAAGTGATGTCCGAGACGTGAGTACAAGGATATGGTGTGACCTTTTTCCATTGTCTGAGCGCAATTGCAATTAAATTAACATTTCATCTATGATTATGCCTATGGGACGGGTCACATCTGCTACATGGTAATTAAAAGGCCATTACCCGATTGCTAAAATAATGCCTTCATCCCAAGAAACCACCTGTTGTAGTGTTTGACGTGAGTGCTGGTTTTCTACGTCCGCCTGTGGGGCCGTGGGGGGTGTTTGAGGGAGGATTTGGGTAGTATGGGTTGTGTGGGTGGTCGGTGCTCTGTCGGCGTGCCATTCATGGCGTTTTGGCTCCCTAGTTGGTCGGATGCTATGGCTATGTGAATATTATATGAAAAACGGGTTTTGGGGAGAGGGCTATTTCATCATGTTGAAAGTAAAATTTGGTCATTGAACCTTGTACATGTATATATACAGTAGCCTAAGTATGTAATGTATATTCCCGGCTTTAACAATTCGGTGTCCAATATTATACACTTTTAAATGGTTTAAAAACAAATTAAATCTTAAATCAATGGTTAGTATCGGAGTGTATCATATTTGTGTATTCACTTGTAGGGGATGCATGCAGGTGTCTTCAAGAAGAATAATAAAAATATAAATGAGACAAAAAAATACTTATCATACCATGATGCCACTGTGTTGTAGCTTGTTGTCTTACAGCGTCTGACTAGTGAGGAAGATGTTATATAATCCAATTTTTTTTTATTAACAGGACTGCCTCGTGTAGCCTCTTTGGAGCTTATTAAAGGACAATATGGTTATTTTTTTGCATGCACTTTGCAGTCTTCAAAACAAAGGGCAGCTACGCAACATCTTCCGGTTTCTTCATTTCAAGTTCAGAATGGTCACTGAAATGGAGGAAGCTATATCCATGTACTGCATTTTAATGACGCATTTCGATATAAGGAGAAAATAAAACTTTACACTTGAAATTTGATACATGGTACTTAAACCTACCAAACCGCCAAACTAGATGATGGTTCCGTTATGCAAACAATTGTTTTCATGTATTTTATGAACAGGTCTGTGAAAATGTCAGTCCGAATTGAATAATATAATAATTCTGGGGCGTGTTCTGGTATACTCAGTGTGATTGCCGCACGGAGGCGCTGGATAGCAACGTTAATACAAGTTCAAAATCATATGAAGCATGTCAGGTTGGTTAACTGTTGTTTTTATACGATGTAGAATTACTACATGCTTTTTTGTTATCATTTATTTTACCAGTACAAATCATACCCATATAAGAATCAAAGTATACACTCAAGAAGAATGTCTTGAAACCTGTTACACAACTTCAAGTACTTCTTGGAAGTACGGCCAGCAGCCTGTTTTAAATCTAATTTCTTAAAGGTTCCATGGACTGGCTTGCGTAGACATTCCTTAATTATTACATTTTCGTACCTCATCGGTATCCTGATCATATCGCAACAATTTTTAAAAGTGAAAATCGGGGACAGTTGTAAATTTCAAGGATAACTATACCCAAACTGGCAGGGCCTTCTCCTGGTTTCGCGGATAACGCTATTCAAGATGCCTGGATGGAGTTGGATTTGACCCCGTTTAATGACGTCAGAGTAACAAGTTGTAAACAAAGATCCCACGTGGGCTAACCGCACGCACACTCCAGATATCTCTCCTTGTCGGTTTCTTTGTCTGCGAACTTGAATAAAGCTATTCTGTTCTGCATCCGATTCTCCTTGTCGGCACAGTCACCGCTGGTGCACCCGTCGAAACACAGAACATATAATCGTTAATGTAAAGCATCAAAAATAAAGATAAATTATGCCATATGATGATACAACACGTACGACGCATAGTCACGAGAAGTCAACTGGGTACGTATGCAAGGAAAAACGGGCCACGATTGATGACGATCATGACGCGTATGCGCGTATCACGTATTTGTTACTTCCGGGAGCGTCACTTCTGGGTCCACGCTTGCCAGCGGATAATCACTTTCATTTGGAACTTTCCTTTGAAGCTTGTCCAAAAACACATGATATTATGCCCAATTTTGATCAAATTCTTGACGGTTTCTCAAAGACTGCTTCATGCAGATTTTACAACTGGATACCACTACATAATAGGAATGAAACCATTTTTTGGTGGTATTATAAGTAGTGTAAAGCATGTCCATGGACCTTGAAACTTTAAGCGTTCTGATCAGGGTTACAATAGCTACAAGTCCAATTTACCAAGGACTCCAAAAGTTGTCAAAAATCTCCGTAATTTGAAAACACTGGACCGGAACAACATCCATGCTTTCATAGGGAAGTATGAGCTTTTCGAAGAGCAACCATTGCCCATCTGTTTTTTTGTCGCATTACTTCCACCCTATCAGATGAATACACCACCATATCAAGCCCATCGTCGAAAGTAAACAAATGGATTTGTCTATGATGAATTATCGATAGGAAGGGCCTCGCTATAATGCATGACAACCCAAACAAGTTTTGTGCAGAGAATGGATGGTCCCACCAAAGGAATTGTTCGGTGTCGCATTTCCATTCTTTTGGTTAAATTTGTGGCTCGACTAAGTACGCCAGTCAGCTGACACCGTGAATGTGAGAAGGGTCACAAATGGCTGAAGATCTGGACGTCAAAGTCAAAAGTACGTGATGAATCTAGATTATACTGACGATGTTGTATTGATTGCAGAACTGATATTTGCTCGAGATAACACTCACTGCATTTGAAGAGTCAACTGCTAAGGTGGGACTATTGCGCATTTTAAAGAAGCCAGAATGCATGCTTCTCTATAAAGATGAAGATTATTCTTCATATCCGCTCATTGAATGGCACAACTCTCAAGGATTTGGAAGATTTTAAATATGTGGGGTCCGATGTACTTGATAGCAGAAAGAACTTCTTGACAAGAAAAGGGCAAACATGATATGGCTTCAATAAGATTGATTTCATACGAAAGTCGGAGGTCACCAGAGCAACAAAGGTTGGCTTCTTCAGGGCCAGTGTAGAAACATCTTATTGTGTAGTGCACAAACGTGGACTATGAAGGAGCTTCAAGACAGTTTAAATGACACTTATACCTGGCTACTCGTGCGAATTCAAACATCTCCGGAAGCAATATTTTATCAAACGTCAGATCTATGGTGATATAATTGTGGTACAATCATACAATCATGGCACAGAAGAGTACAGTTTGTTGGGCGTTGCTTTCGAACCAATGATCAGATTATATCAGTCCATTTTCCGCGGAGAATTCAATGTCCAAGTAGAGGTAGCAGACCACTAACCTACCCTGATATGGTATGCAGAGACATCGGCTTCATCTTGAATGACCTGAGAATACAGGATGCAGACGTTTTGCAAAAATATGTCACGGATCTCTAAGTCTAAGGATGATGATGATTTTTTTTAATTTACAACTTTTTCATCGTGATATAGAAGTCCAATATGCAATGAAGGGTTTCTGAAAGGAGGTAAAAGACGCAAATTACGCAGATTTAAACTTCAATACTTTCGTCGTAGTGCTGAAATATAAAGCATTAAAATCATCCTTTCTATTGTGTAATTTGTTTTGCGTATCATTTCGTTTAACTGCTTTTTGCCCGTTTCGTCATATCCAACTGTTTTGCATTCATAGTTGACTTCCTTTTTCACTTTTTTCTGTTTTTTGTTCTTGTGTCGCCTGCCTTAAAGCAGGAAGGCACATGGGGCGGATCACTTTGTCCACTGTTGTCTGTTGTTGCTGTATAAAAGGGTTAACATTTGCCTGTAATATTCACATGCTTCAATGAATTTAAACGAAACTTAATTCATTGATGCAATATCGGATCCCTCATTTGCTGATGAGGTCAAAGGCCACATACCAAGGTCAAATGTCATGCGAGGTCGTCTGTTGATGTAGTCTGTTGATGTAGTCTGTTGTTGTGAAAAAGGGTTAACATTTGCCTGTAATATCCGCGGACTTCAATGGATTTAAATCAAACTTAAGGCATAGGTGCAACGTCGGATCCCTCATTTGTTGATGAGGTCAAAGGTCGCATACAGAGGTCAAAGGTCATGTGAGGACAAGTTGTAAGAGGCTGAAAATGTAAAATTGACCTCAATTGAGAAGTTGAAGTTCAATTGCAATTAAACTTGGTTTATGGATATTACATGCACACCCTCATTTGTTTACAAGGTCAAAGGTCACATATTAAGGTCAAAAGTCATATGTGGTCTAACATTTACAAACCACGACGGCAGGCGACAGTAACAGCGTTGACGCGTTTCTAATTTATGATTTTTAAAGCTTGTCGTACAATTTGGCTCTTCCAGGTACGTACGTGGTTGCTTTCAACTGGATTTGTGCTTGCCTTCGGTTCAATGTTCAGCAAAACTTGGCGCGTCTATCGGGTGGCGGCTTTGAAAACTCCAAAAAGAAGGGTAACAGAATTGACTATTACGGATTCACCGTTAAGTTTCAAGAGGCTGGATAGTTTGTGTCTTAACATTGGTGTTTTACCAGTCAATCTACTAATTTTGGTAACTTCTGAACAAAACAAAGGCGAGAAATTCATCAAGTTTTTTCTTTTAAATACTACCCAGTCCCTTTGAAATCTTATGGTGCGTCCAAAATCATGATAATGAAGATCAGGCAAATAAAGTCAATTGCCAGCAGATAATAACAAGAACAATCGATCAACCTATTTTGCATTGTTTTTTTGGAGCCAAATGATTTTTGGTACAAAGTTCGTTCAGATAGAATCCAGCATATTCAAATATGGTTTTTGCTTAAATTGTTATCAAGTGATTAATGCTAAATCTTTTGTACACGTAAATAAGTAGCCTAAAATTCTGCTTATTTAATTTCCACGGCTAGGACAAACCTGACTGTAAATAGATAAACCAATAGATAATATGATCTGAGATGTAATTAAGAGTAAAGCTTCAATCAATACACACGACCTGTTATTTCACAATATAGCATGCTTTGACATGTTCCATTAACATTGCAAATTGGTCCTGCTCTAGCATCTGAAGGTACTAACAGGGAGGTCTGCGTTTGTAAACACCAGGTTCACATCATCTATACAAAGGCAACTTTATCGATTAAGTAATTTTGACCTTTTAATACGGTAGTACAAGAATATAACATTGTACGAGTCAAAATGAACGGCTTCAAAACTCAAGCGCCTGTTTACTGGCGGCTTAAAGCGGTTAAACCGTGTACCATTGTGTAGAACAATAGGAACCGGTCCCACCTGGAAAGATCCGAGCGGAACCGACGAGCAAGTGGTTCAGTTTGAAGCCAACCCTTATGTAATATGAAGCTTACTTGACACCACAACTTTCAAATTTCAACTGCCTGTTAATGCAATATTAGCACATTTTTTTGAAGAGCGCCCCCCCCAATTTTTCAAACAAATTTAGATTTTTACACGGTTGCATTGGTAACTGGCTAGTAAACTATACCTGTGAATGGTTAAGCTCGAAAATGTCTGTGCTGTCACAAACGAAAAATTTTGTAATTAGAATAATTATTATCGAGGATCCAGATAATAATTTAACGGCTGCTGGAAACGGCCTTCCAATGTGAAATAGCCGGGAAATAGCGCCATGTACGTGTCTACGCTCATCCATTAGTTGTTTTATTGGTTCAGGCAAGTCAAGTTAGAGGTTATCTTCTCGAGGTGGCACTATTTCATCATGGACGGACATAAACGTAGCATTTCCAGCTCTGCCGTTAAGTCCAATCTGGGATCCCAATTCTAATTACAAAATCGCTTATTTTATGATAAATACGCATTTCTTAGCATTCTCGTTCGCAGGTTGAGTATAGTTCCTAGACAATTACCAACGTAAAATATCAACTTTTGAAAATTGGGAGCGCTCTTCAAAAAATGTGCCATTATTGCTTTAACTGGCGGTTTATGTAGGTTGAACCGATTTCATTATTTAGAATAGGAACCGGTCCCACCTGCAAAAAACTGGAACAGGTAAGTGGTTGAGTTTGAAGCCACCCTTAATAATATGAAGCCTACTTGACAACACAATTTTGCAAACGTTAAACAGTATCCGGGTTAAGTTTAGGCTTGCTCAAAGCTTCGAAGTCTAGTGGCAGTAGCAAATCGTATTGTTGTTGTTACCGCCGGACGCTATTTTCGATGTTTACCATTTGCTGCTGCAGTCAACAGTATTGAAAATACGTGGTACGGCCGAAAGCTTTATATTTAGTACTAGCATGCAAAGTCCGACAAAAATGACTATTATAGCATTGCAAAGTCGACCAAAATGAACATTTATGAAACGTGAAGGTCCACCATTCGACATCGTAAAGAAATCGGCAATACTAACGCATTGTGATGTCCTTTGTTTGCAGGTTATCACAGACAACCATTTGTTCGTCATGGTGTTTGCGTTCTTTTGTGTAGATGTGTGCGTTTTTAACATTTTGGACGATATTTGATCCGATATATTTAGAAATCATTAATTTCAATGAACAAGTAAGTTAAAAAAATTATATATGCTACTCTATTACTTACAAAGATTAATGAAGATGTTTTTATACATTTGTTTGATATTTAAAATAAACTAATGACACATTTAAGGGCTAAATACTTCGCATAAGTCTAATAAAGGGCTAATACTTACGCTTTGATATTTCAACACTCCTTTTTTTAGAATGACCCTAAGAAGGCAAATCGGCGTATCATACCCTACATTGAACAATGTACATCGAATAATATCGTGTATTGGCTTGTGCCCCTATGTGGCTACAAAGGACTGTTACTTCTGTTTGGAGCATTTCTAGCATGGGAGACGAGAAAGGTACTGTACTGAAAGACATAAGAATGCTTAACGATTCTTTAATTCAACGTTATTATCAACTGTGTAATCGAATTCTTTGACATTTGAAATAAATTGAATACTGGGAAATTAACTATTTTCTAGACTGCTAACTTGCGTCTGAGACCACCAGACTTCGTCAGTCCACTAACTTCAAAGAATTTTAAAGTATAATTTTCTGGCTTTGTTCATTTAAGGTAACTATTCCGGCTCTCAACGACAGCAAACTGATAGGTATTTGTGTGTATAATACTGTCGTCATTGTGCATCGTGGGAGTTTCCGTTATTTCATTAATCACTAATGACACTTCGATCGAATCCAATTTTACCTTTTTGTAACTATTGTCATCTTCTGTACAACTTTAACATTGGCGGTTCTCTTCATTCCCAAGTATGTACCAATTACCAATTCATATAGCTACTCTCATAATTGGGCGGACGTGGGACCATTGAGAGTGAAATTGCTTGCTTCGGCTGAACCAGATGCGCATCTGCTCTGGAAAATGTTAGAACTCTTACTACGTCCTTCTGTCCTGCGATTAGGTAATCTTAAATATGTAAAAAAAGACAAACAAACTTTGGGAATTGACATTTTAGTTTTAGTTCGCACTTATAGTTTGCACCATTTGCTTATTCCGTTTACACGTCAACGGAATAAAGCACATGATATAATATAGATAGGTGCGATGGGTTCTAATGTCATTAGCCCGCCTTCATAAAAATAAACAATCTACCTACCGGATGGCAAACATTGCTTCTGACGAAAACGATGCAAATAAAGACATAGCACTTTCAATCATTGGTGCCACTTGACATCAATAAGGATAATCCAGTAACTTGGAAAAAGTAAACACTTCTTGGTATACTCCGCAAAATCTTTTAATGAGTTTTTTATATGATTATATAATTTTTGTGTCAATTTTAATAAAGTGTTACAGATTTTGAGTGCCCATGAATCTCACTTACAGAAGTTTGATACCCGGATCAGCTAAATAAGCCAAGGTCGTTCCCATCTGCGTCAATGATGTCCAAACATCCTACACTACTCTCAGTAATATTTGCGGGATAAATGTTGTCGGCGAGCCATTTTTTCCCCCCACATTTTCCTTTCAACTAAATAAATGTTTCTGGTGTGGTAGGATTGACTTTAGTACTGCCAAACCTGTCTTTTAACATTTTGCTGTCCCTCCCCCCAGGTATAACATGGCCGGAAAAGTCCTTAAGTTGGCAAAACGACAAGCTTCAAATGGAGGTACTTGTAAAACACCAAATTCGCCGCTATCATTAAGGTTTTATGAATAACCTTTTCTGAATTTACTAATCTTTCCTGGCCATTACTTTCTAACACCTTTACTATTACTTTTTGCCAAAAATGAATATCTTTTTTTGCTTATTTTTATGTATAAGGTTCAAGTAAATGGTTAGTAAAAATGTTAGTAAACGGGCAGTGGTTATTTTTTATGACATGTATTGATCAAGCCGATCGAGTATATTAAGCTTCAGGTTCATTGCAACCAAAAAGACGCCTTGTGAAATGCGTTTTGTAATTCCAACCACAAAAAAGATATAATATAAACATTCAAATGGTTTAATCGTTAAGTGGCTACGAACTTGAAATATGTCGTTTGACTTGCAACCATGAACCATGTGGATACACGCCTCCTTTCCTTTGTCCCCGTTCTTTTCACGTACATGAAGTCACGAAGTATTAAACCTTGGCAACAGTCGGGTCATTATGCGAATGACTATGTTTATTTAAAACGGTTTTAGTTGCTTTCTTTTTCAAATGTAACATGCTTGCTATTATCGGAAGTCGTGGTGGTTATTATAGTAGCCATTATTCATCAGCTAACGAGGACAAATTTAAATTTAAAATTGAAAACGATATTTTGTAAGTGTTTGCAGTGTTAATTTTTTCTCATAGGCCTAGTGTAGGCCTACCCCTACGATGGATACGGTTTAATTAGGTAGCGAATCCTGATAAGTTATAACAAGATATAACTGCAAGATATAACTTAGGAAGGACTCTGGGAGACAGCGCAAACTGGATTTCTGGATTGTCTAGGATTGTTCTTGGCATTTACATAAGCACACCCTTCTGAGCTTCTTCTTATCGTGTCCAAACACAGTGATTCTCAAATATGATCCAGCCAGAGATGGGTACCGTACAACGTCTGGCTGCTTCACTGAATTCCGCAAGGTCCTTGTTTGTGCATTGTTGCTCCAACAGTGGGCAGACCAAGAGATGTTCCATAGTCTGTGGTGCTGTTCCACAACCACAGCTAGTGTCTTGATCTGCTTCCACTTTAGATCGACCAGTTCTGGTTCTCAATCTGTTGAGGCATCGCCATTCAGCCCATGACGAGTCAGCTCCAGGTGGAAGATGCTCCCTTCTGAGCTGAGAATCGTTGAATCCAGGCCTGTAACCAAATTTTTTTAAAAGGCGACTTTTCCCCAAATTCGCCCACCCCACCCCCCAAAAATGGGGAGGGGCAGGGGAATTTTGCAAAATTGGACTTATTACCGAAATTTTAACCCTTTTAATCATCATCCTCATCATCACCATCACAACCACCACCACCACTATCACCATCACCACCACCATCATCGTTGTTAAAATCGTCACTATAGTTATTATTATTTTCAGTTGATCACAGTTTATAAATATCCAAATGGCGATTTGGCAAATTCAACGAAACACAGTATCAGCACGGGACCAAATAGAGACACAGGAACCGGAAGTAGTGAGAAAATTGTTGAAGAAACCCAGAAGCTACGCAAACGAGTGTACGAGGTATGTAAAACTCTTCAGTTACCATTCTCGATATTATCATTACTATGTAGAAGAAAATGTAAATCAATTTAAAATAAGAACAGCAACGAAGACGACGCGACGACATCGAAACCAAAGTAAACACAGACATTAAAACTATTCAGTCAAGGTTTCCTAATATTTTGTATTCAAAGAATTCGACAAGATAGTACCTGTACCAAAAAACATCAAGGAGGTAAATAACTGGTTAACTGGGTAGGCAATTGCCCACCAAGTTAATTCAACCTGCCCAAATGCCCAAAGCTGCCCACCCAGTAATTGCCAAAAAAATTAGGCACCCCGATAAATTAAAATCAATATGAGAGATGCCGAAATGAATGTCTTGGTTCAAATTTTTATACATGTGTGCTCCACGATTAATTAATTTGTAAAAGGAATATCTATTGTATACTTTCAAACCAAATTTAAAGAGGCTCAACATGATCTTACATACTTATCCAAATCCATTCGATATCTGTATAAATACAGTCATAATTACATACTTGTCGTTGTCCCTGTTTCTCGGGTAAAAATTAAATTGCCTACCCAGTTATTTTTTCTTATTTTCCTCCCTGAAAGACCTGTTTCGGCGAAAGAAAATGTATGTTTTCAATTTCAAATGTGTACCTATATTTTCAGTTGGAAAGAGAATTGCAGAAACGTGATTCTGGACCCAAACCTGTGGTTAGTAATGATGAAACGCCTCGTGCTGGATGCGGTCTTTGGTGTTTCGGCAGTGTGTGTGGAATCTGCGCTTCATCTCCATCTCCAGCAGGACCCGATGCATTTGGAAACAATGGCATCGACAACCCTAATATTGTTTCAGACACAAACACTGTTTAAAATGTTTTTAAAATTGTAGTCTGTTTAGATCAAACTGATTTGTGAGTATTAAAGCACAAATTGTTTTCCAAAACCATTAAGGAATTGTATAGGCCTTAACACCGGATCGATCGGTGGATATCATTAGTTCCATTGTTCGTCTTAGTTTATTGATATCCATTGGTCACTGATATTCAAGAAAAGAAATTGAGGTGACGCTTCGTTATTTTCAACAACATTCGCTAGTTTCATTAAGATAACAAGACAGTTATGGGATTTCAATAATTTGTAATAGTTGACACCGGGTGTTGTCTTACCCCATTACCCACAAGGCCGATTTCGGAATAGTGTATTTTTGTATTTTAAGTAATGCCCTGCATGTCTCCATCTCCTAGAGCACAGATCTGAGCTTGTGCTTTTAATATAGTCCTTTGTTATTTTCTGTAGATTTAATACAGTAATTTTAAAAAAATCTGTAATATATCAACCCTTTTTTTTTGGTGGAAGGTACTTCAAAAACTTAACATTTCTTGGTTGTCAAGACCAGCAAGTGTAAAAAGCTGACTGCTGATTGCTGACCAGCTGATTGATCTGCTTTTTAAACCAACCCAAACGGGAAATTTTAAAAGACTGATTTTTTTCTGTTGAAATTGTCAAGACCAGCAAGTGTAAAAAGCTGACTGCTGATTGCTGACCAGCTGATTGATCTGCTTTTTAAACCAACCCAAACGGGAAATTTTAAAAGACTGATTTTTTTCTGTTGAAATGTATTTATTTAAGGGGCCATTGATGTTTAGAAAAGACTTAAAAAAGAATTAAAAATTATGGATTAATATATGTTTCTTTATATACAATTACTGTTAGGTCAGGTCAGGTTTTCTTGAGTGCCTGCTACTGGTATCCTGGTAATCAGTACTACCTGTCCCAGGGCCGGGTTGTCGGCGGCTAAACAGTCACCCCCATCGCGTTTCTAACAAAATCCGATGAGGAGGGTAGCTGGTTGCCCTGGTAGAACTAAAAAGAAGATCTACCTACAAGGGTGTCGGCTCTGGAGAGCTAATGGCGGCAATCCAGCACATTGACGTCAGGAAGGGCATCCGGGTCCAATATCTTTTGCTCTAATAAATCCTCACACAACAGTCTTGCTGTAAATGTGAGGTGTATCCGGGCATCCCCGTTAGCGGGGACAAAACCGAATTTAAAACTTTGTCCACTTGAATACCCACCAAGTTCCATTATATAGAGTACTCAAGGAGTACTCTAAACTTGTGTTAAGGGGAACACCTGTCATTTATGCATACTACAGAGTACTTTGAGCCTATAAAAGGAATACCTTGAGAGCACGTGTGGTCTAGTGGAAAAGTGCAGGACTCATGATCATTGAATCGTTAAAATCGTGAGTTCGAGCCCCATTGTGGTCAACGTGTTTGTGTCCTTGGGCAAGATACTTAGTCTCAAGTGCTTCGTTGACACAAGTGATAATGGGTAGCTGTTATGTGGGATATTACAATCTAAGTGCTGATAGAGTTGTGCGCCTAGCCAGCAGCCACCTAGATGAAGCGAAATGATTGTGACGATTTCCTGATGGCAGCGGTAATAATAATTGGCAATCGCGCCTTGAGCACCCGTAGGGTGAATATGTGCGTTATAAATCGATATTATTATTATATTATTAAGTTGTTTCAGTGATGCTTTAAGTGGGTAATGCCCTTTAAATAGTCTACATTTAAAGTGATTGACAAATGACAACAAAAACAACGTCAGTCAATCCCTAGTAGTCAATATTGCAGAAATAACCATGATGTTCCTGGTAATACAAAATGCAATATTGTTAAATTAATTTCGTTTAATATAGCTATTACAAATGTAAGTGTATAAGGAGGTTGTCCACGAACTTTGAAAATTAAAAGATTGTACGGTACAATGATAATGGTGTTAGTCAAACGCATCTTAGAGACAAACTCCATGACTATTAGAATTTTGCTTAACTTTATTAAGAAAAAGGATCGAGATAAAGGGTGGTGCTTTCATGTGCAAGTGCAAGTAACAAAAGACCTTTGTTGTGCAAACGATTTAATTGTGCTTTATTAAAATAAAAAAGGGTTTGCATCGATAATGATTTTGTAATTGCTTTTGATCCAGTTGTTCGCACCAAAGAGAAATATGAGCCAATGTGTGACTTAAAAGCAATAATAGTACATTTTTGAAGAGCGCCCCCAATTTCAAAGTTATGAAATTTATAGACAGTTGTGTTGGTAATTCACTACTGTAGTAGACTATACTTGTGAACGGTGATGCTGAAAATTGTGCATGCGTCATAAAAGGAGGGATTTTGTACTTAGATTCGAAGATGCTCGATCCTAATTCAACGGCAGTGCTGGAAACGTGAAATTTCTGCCTGTCCATTATGGAGTAGCACAATCTTACGAAAATGATCCTAACTTGACTTGCATGAACCAACGGAACAAATGGATGAGTGTTGACACGTACATGGCATGGCACTATTTCCCGGCTATATCTTATTAGAATGATATTTTTATCGGAATCCGATATTAATTATTCTAATTACAAAATTCCTCCTTATGTGACACATAGAGAAGTTTGAGCTTTACCATTCACAGGTATATAGTTTTCTAGGCAACAATGCCATTGTGCAAAGATCTCATTTTTTTAAATTGGGTGCGATCTTCAAAAAATGTGCTATGATACGTATAGACCAACACATGATTATCTAAATTTCGTTTTTTCGTATTCATTCATTCATTCCAACAATTTATAATTGTCACATAGCGGCATAATAATTTACTAGCGGGAGGTTCGCGCGGGCTCCCGCTCGCTTAGTGGTTTATTTGTGTCAGATTTTGGCAAGTGATTAATTTAAGTACAAAACTTAAAAATAATTTTACCAACCTAAAATTCATCTTAGGCCAAAAGCTCTCCGGATTTGTTTTCAGCAACCAAAATGGCCTAAGAATCCAGCATTTGAAAGAAATTAGAAACAAATATTAACCCATTATTGGC
The DNA here is from genome assembly GCA_023653785.1 of Ophioderma brevispina. Taxonomy (NCBI): domain Eukaryota; kingdom Metazoa; phylum Echinodermata; class Ophiuroidea; order Amphilepidida; family Ophiodermatidae; genus Ophioderma; species Ophioderma brevispina. Next base: position 26,669 of record JAMKCH010007472.1, on the reverse strand, counting down.
CAACCCTAAACACTACCTATATCCAATGGAACATCAGAATTCGGAAAAGTGTACAGAGCCAAAGGCTTTGAACCAGTAACCAATGGATACTAACCACCGACCTCTTAACCATGGATAGCGGGCTGAGTCGCCGATTAAAACAACAGGAAGTTGATTTTTGACCTCGCCTATGGCGCGGGAAATAATGCATACAACTGCTGGTGCACATATTCTCCACAGATTCTATGTTATTCCAAATTCCTTTAATCTCTGACAATATAGTGAAGCCATATTGCGGGGGGGGGGGGGGAAGGGGGGCGGACACCAACTTCCTGTTGCTTCAATCGGCGCTATTCAACGGTGCGCCAGCCCGATATCCATGTGTAGAGGTCCATGGTGATACAAACGTGCACTACACCAGTGTATAGAGAGTACTTTCATATTCTTGACACTGTACAGGATTAAAATTAAAAAGCGAAGCCATTAGTCTAGGATTAAATGTCTATTAAATACGATTTTTAACCCAGCCACCCCCATCAATTTTCAAACCCTCTACACTCTCAGGGGGGGTAGGACACGATCTGCTCGATTGGGCATTGGGGATTTCCAAACGTTAATGGGGGTGAAACTGCTAGGCATTACTATGCGGCAAGTCCGGTCCCAAGGACAATTAAAAAATCATCTCTTAACCTTTGTCAAAAGATCTAGTAATATCATGATTAAATTAAGAAAAAAATATTTGACTTCAAAATCCGTCGGGGTTAGTGGATTAACCACGCGGCAAAAAGTGTAATTTCCAATAAAGGATCATTTAAATTTTTTAAATATCGTGACCAGGCATAGTCTTTTGTCAAGTATGTGGGTAACCGTTAACCGGTCGATATGCGTCAGAGCGCCCTCCTACCATAAGTCTTGAAACAGACTAGCACCCGGAGTTGATGCCGTTTGAATTTGCTGTTCTGTTAGGTTTGGCATGTCCCTACCCCCCTGATAATCTCTAACAGACGAGTCCTTACAAAGGACACTCTCTGCATTTTAGTGCACAATTTGTGAAATGAACAACAAATGAGTTTTGTAACACTATATTGTAATGAATCTATTCAGGCATCAATCATAAGATCAACCTTTATTGTGAAGCAAAAAGACATTCAGTTTCACTGTTACTTTTTTTCTGAATACATCTGGATTATTTTGAAGTAGACATCGCATTGTCATGGAACACCAAGCTTCAAGTTTACCATACTTCAAAGGGACTTCTTATCTAGTGCAAAGGCCAGATCACATTGTGTAGTATACCTGTCATACATTGCTGTACAAAATTGTTCCTGTTTACCACACATGAAATAAATTAGTCTCTTAATGAAATAGTCCATGACAGTGGTTTAAATATACTACAATGTAATTCTGTACACATGTAATATTATAACATTGGAAGTATTATTTTGGATATAAATTGGCTATAGAAGTCATTCTACAGTTTTTTTAATTTGTCAAGCAAAATTTTTGCAATCTGACCCAACCATTCAGAAAAAACTGTTACATAGCTAACCTGAGGTTAGGACTAATCCCATTTAGGCCAGCAGGAATGTCCACGATCACTAGTGGTGCAAGAGGTTAAATGTTATCTCATGACCATGGCCATGCATGGAATATGAGACCTTGAACTCAACACGACAGTATCATTAACATCTTGAGAGAGTTTACACAATAGATGGGCTGTATACACACATTAAACTGGGTCCACTGATGAAGGGTTTTGGTCAATTCAGGATTATCTGTGTTCTGCCTGCAGAAGAAAAAGGAGCCTACCTGCAAACTACACAAAAAAGTGACATTTACATAAGCTACCCAGCTGTGTTAGTTTTTAAACCGTTTGCGGTATGCTCACAGACACCTTTTTGGTTGGCTGTTGTCTCGCCCTTGACCAGCTCGTCTTACAGTTTCACGATCCTTTTATGTACCTGTGTGGCGCTTGCCACACAAGGATAGTGTTTTACGTGTAATAGTTTGGTAATGGTGCTCGAGGTTGAGTTATTGCTTCGATTGTGTTGACCGATCACGGTAAAGGGAATACTGAGATGATGATTACTTATAGCCCGGCATTATACTAGTTTTGGGAGCGAGTCCGGACTCGGCTCGGACTCAATTGTTAGTCCGAGTCCGAGTCCGGAATCTGACTCTGACTCTGACTCAATTCTTATGGACTCGGACTTTACTCGGACTCAGGCCCCCGTGGACTCGTCGGACTCATCCCCATGGACTCTGAACTCGGACCTGCTGGACTCGGAATTGGACTCAACCCCTGTGTACTCTTACTCAAAGATTAGTCCGGTAAAAAATTTTCAACTAGAATTAAAAAAAATGAAATGTGGAGCTAAGCCTGCCATTAAATGTCTTACTTTCTTCACAAACCTCTACGCACAAAATATGCTTTATTTTTAATTATGGCACAAACATTGTTTTTTTTAATAATCAATTTTACAAGTGTTATTTCAAAGTAATTTTTTGTTTCATATTCAGAGTATTTTCTTTTTCTTTTTCACTTCTATCTTCTATGCTTCATATTAAGTCTGTTGTGATTATTTAATATTCTAAGCTGAATTAAGGGTTAAATATTAAAAGACCATTTTACTAATTTACAATCTTCATTAGATATGTCCCCCCGAATATGTCCTGGAATTATTTTGTTTGAACCGCACGAACACAACACGCATGGTTCTGCGTGATCCCCCGGTGCGTGAGCCATGAGAGATGTTTGCACCTCGTTCAGATCGCTTAATTGGCCAAAGGTAATCCCTCTTGTTGCTTTGGCGCTTACACTAGGTGTGCAGAACCCTGTCCAAGTAATTTAATCCCACTATAATTTTAAATTAGCACTATTGAGGTGTCTGAATTAGTGCAAGCCCACATTCTCTGGACTTGGACTCGGACTCACTGGACTCGGGACTCGACTCAGACCGCCGGACTCGGACTCGGACTCGAACTCAGGTCCCATGGACTCAGACTCAGACCTGCCGGACTTCGGCACTCAGGCCCGACTTGGGACTCGGACTCGGACTCAGACATGTACGCTGATGGACTCAGACTCGGCCTCGGACTCATGAGTCCGACTCACTCCACCACGATCATTATAGGTAATGTACATTCGAACTCTGTACCCTATCGCTGTAAAAATGTTCACCTCCAAGAAGTAACTCACCCTTGTCTGTAGTTGATTGGAGATTGTATAAGGTTTAGCGTACCAGTTATATTTGTGGTTCTTGTGAGTCGGTGAATGTATTTATGCAGGCATGAGAATCTTCAGTTGTTTTCCCCCTAATTTGGTAAAAAGTGAATTTTGTTCATTTTACTTTTTTATATCCTAATTAAATCTTTTGTGAACAAAGATGTGTTTTGGCATATACATTCCACAAACACTCAAATATAACTCAGAGTGACGTTTGATGCACATTAATTATGAATCGTGGTTTACCGACCAGAAATCAAGAAAATGTTATTATCTTTTTATTCTTGGTGTCTTTTTAGATCACACAACACTTATTTACGATTTTTCAAATGAAAAGACACGAAACACTATTTGGATTAAACTGACTTGAATAAGCCTTTGATATCCCATAAATTCACGATATGTTTATTCCTCTAAACTTGAACGTTACGGTTTCAGAGGCATAGCACTAGATTGGTTTAAAGGTTACCTATGTAATAGTGTTCAAAAAACAATGGATCCTGATTTTTCATCACAAAATTGCATTGAAAGGAATGAATTTCGGTACAAGTCCTTTCCGACTGTATTTCCTACCGTATTGTTCGACATGTCAATCCTCATCTTTGAAGTTAGCATTCCGCACCTGTGTTCCATTATCCGTAGTCACATTAGATGGTGTTGGTGAATTCGAAAATCAACATGGTAAATTTAAAACAACTCACTTGAGTGTTAAATGATTAACACTTTCCCCGGATTTTGGGTCCTTTTGGCCTCAAATTCGCTTCAGCGGTTTTTATTGTTTTCGCGCCTAAAGTTGAGCAATTGCTAAAGCTAGCGAGACCTGCCCTTGATTTCGCTAGACATATTCTCGCCTCGAGGCTGTTGTTTCATTGAACACTAAGCCCGATATTGGCTGTCTGCCCACACAAGTGTGTTGTTAGCACATGTCACAACGCCAATCTTTACCGCTAAATCCTTGGTGTGCGAGGCCCGGAAATTGCGTAGCATGGGTCCGGGTAAAAGCGATATATTAATAGCTCAGAAGAGATATGCATTATATCCCGCTTTTATTCAGCACTGAATTTTATTTTTACAAACTCGTTTATTAAATTGAATGAGTTATCGATCATTTTCTAAATCCCGACAACCGGAAGTTGAGTTGTAGACCGAAAACCACTGGATTCCTCATATATGTTCATTATACAACTCATGTAATATGATATACGCTATTGTACACAAAACGCATTGAAGATAATTAACCCAGAACAAACTTTGTTTAAACATAGTTTAATTAGTGTTCACTTAGTTTCAAAACATTGTGATGTCGTTTATTAATATTCAAACAATAATAATAATAATAGCAGAGATTTATATAGCGCCTATGCATTTGGCCTCTAAGCCTTTCACAAATGCCGCTGATCACTGTGGCCCAAACCATGCCATAAACCATTTAGCATCATTTCTTGGGATGCAGCAGATCAGGATATTTCCCTTATCAGCAACCTACATAGAGATAACATCGCAGCCGTGAGCTTCCCAAATATCACATGGGTAAACAAGACTTGCATTGGAAATTGAATTAAGTTGACATGATAGTGCACCTTAAACTTAATGGAAGCTTTAAATACTTGCATGGAAATCTAATGATCAAAATCATGTCCATTGTTTAAAATTTCTTCCATCTTTATGATTTAACCAAAATATACCTTCCAAAACATTGCTTTCTTTTATCTTAAAATATTTATTGCACGCCCAATTTCTGCACACACACCTATCACTCCTTCGTGATTCACAACGATTCTCACCTGTACTTCAAAACCGTTTCATTAGGCGGTGATTTCACATAGGACAGCTGAAATAAAGGTGGGTGACCGATCGACAACCAACCTCGTACCTCCACTTACTTTACTCCTCAAAATGGAGATTTCGGTATCAGCCCGGGGGTATCAAAGAAATCTCATATTTTCCTCATTGACCCGCCGTGAAATTTTAGTCCCAGAAATGTTTCCTTTTGATTTTATGAACAAAACGTCTCAAAGTGTGGGTGTAACACGTCTAATATTTTTGCCTCTATCCAAACGCCGTGGCCGATTTAACTCCAATTTGTAAATCGGATTGTTTTGTGGTGATATCTTCCCATGTGAAGGATAGAGCATCATAGGCATTTGCACGCATGATCGGGTCACCCACCCTTTTAATAACCCTTCTTCAATGTACTCTCTCATCTCTTTGGACAGGATGTCGAAATGAGAAGGGATAAAAAGCATAGTGACGAGTAGAAATATGTTTTGACAGAGAGTTAACACATTATGATGGACCGGAGTTGTTAATTTTTTTAATATTTGTTCCAATCCTGTGTTATTAGTGGACACACGCTGTATATCAAGATATTAAAATTTAATCATCGGTACTTTATCGTTTTATTTACAGATCTACCACAATATTTTATTCATACAAGACTATTTGCTATCAAATTAAACATTGTAAATATCGTGTTATATTAAATTGGTAAGGCCAACATAAATTCTCAGTGACTGCCAATAAATCAAGTTTCCATGATATTGGATTGTCCATCCATTATAATGGTATAAAAATATATAGAGTAAAACCAAACCAAATTCTCAAGGTATAAAAATGTTAAACTGAATTTTTCATTTAAACATTTTTCATTAATACATTATATTAGTATATGGAAAATTAGGTGCAATCCGACACTTTTGCATAAACATGCAAATGAGAGATTCAATATGGCAGCCAATGGTTGCTATTTTGAGCAAATTTTGATGCGCTCTCCTGACCTAATAAGTGATCACCTTTCAACATGAAACTTGGTATTTATAATTAGTCACTTTTGCTTGTACTGACGTTTTTATGTTTTAATTTATGAGGTGGTTTTAGTTAATATTAAAAAATATGACAATCATCTATTGAACAACATTGTCATGTAGCTTTTTAATTTGAAGAAACAAAACTGGAGATATTGTGCATCAAAATTACACTTTGGTCCGAACATAGAAACTGAGAAAGAGGCGAAAATATTATTTCAATTATTAAGTCAATTAACATCACCAGTGTTCTTGCAGCCATTACACTACATTTCCTAACCCATATGTATTAGATGTTGTGAATGTCTGATTTTAGAACAAAGTGCTTCTATTTTTTTCTTTAAAGTTTTTTTTTGCAAAATACCCGTAACTAAGGTCAAAATGCGTTGCTAAGGAAACAAACATCAATAAAATGTGGGTAATTTTTTGAGGTCATTGCTCCTATATAAATGGGTCCATTTTTCAATTTTTGGTCGCAATTTACAATGAAAATGGGTCAATTTTTCTGATTTTCAGTAAAATCACAATGAAAATTGTTGATTTTCCGATTTTCGGAAAAGTTACTATGAAAATGGGCCGATTTTGCTAAGATTACTATGGAAATGGTGCGAAATTTCAAAGCCAACTATAGAAATGGGTTGAAATTTCGGAACCAACTATAGAAATGGGTCATATTTTTGAACAATTTGGTCACTATAAACATGGGTCGATTTTTTTACTCGGCAGACGCACACCCGTACCCAATTTTGGGTCGAGTACCCCCCCCCCGGTAATTAGCATTTTTTAAAATTTTTTCTTGTTTGATAATACTAAAAAATGCACAAAACATATTTGATTAGGATCTTTCTACCTTACGAGAACATGTTATAGATGAAAAGCTCACATGGAAAGAACATTATTGAATATGTATCTGAAGCTCTTTCAAGAAATATTGATATTCCTAATAAGCTGAAACACTTTGTAACTGACGCATATTAAAATCACTATATTTTGCATTTGAATCACCATATATCAACTATGGACTTCTTGCATGGGTAGTATTTATCTAATTTATATAGATAAAATATAAAATACTCAAGTTGCAAAAAGAGCACTAAGAGTATTGTCATTATAACGCCCATACCCGTCCGATACTGTTAATCAGGAGGAATTGTGGGTGCAGGGTGGAAATGGAGTACAGACTATTTCTATCAATCGATTTTTGTTTATGAGGACCTAAACCAATTATTTCTGGAGGGTGTGCAAAAATTCGTGCAGTGGCATTTTCTAGAAATCCAATATGGCCGCTACCACTCTCAAATTCATTTAAATGCCCATAATTTTATGCTCTATATCCACGTTTTAAAGCACGGGGAATCTACTGGACGGGTTCTTGGTGTGATTTGATCACAACATTACCATCAAATCCAATATGGCCAGCCCGAAATCCAATATGAATCGAAATCATTCAATTGAGCATAACTCATCAAGTATTTGTGCTACAGGTATACTTCTGGGCTCTACACCTAGTAGGAACTCATATCTGACATTCTCAAGTGTGTTACCATGCTTACCAATCAAGATGGCAGCCAATATGACTGACTTTTAAGATCGTTAACACCTAGTTGTTATAGTTACTCTAATTATGTAATAATTATTTCAAATAATGTTTCATTGTTTATGCAACATAAGCACTGGTGCATGGTGAATGTGGCTGGAAACGAGTGTAGTTAAGATCTGGGCCCAAGATCGGCACGTAGAGATTACTTAGGTAGTATGTCATGTATGTGTGTGTATCTGTCTGTGTGTTGGGTCGAAAGTCACATGATCTGTTGTTATAGCAACAAGCATAATGTTCGAATCGTAAACCGAGAAAGCTAAGACAACGTGCGTTTCGACGAACGCTGTATTTTATTTATAAGCTTTTATAATGCAAATTCGTGCAAAAGTCGAATACTTTAGTAGCGCCTCCAATTGGCAGCCGGCCACGTTGGATCAAGCGTTATTTGTTGTTAAAAGCGTTTGGGTGTGTGTCTTTTATAGGTAATATTCTATCAGTGCGTATTAACCAGATTAATCTGATTGTTTTTCTTTATTGAAACCTTTAAATTCACACAAAACTATGCTGAATTCTAGCGTAGTTTTCGCTGTAATCTAAGGTCATAGTAATTGATTCTGCGTTTTAATCTTTTAAGGACGATCGGGCATTCCATAAACCCACCCCAAAGTTAAAACGAAAATAGCTAATATCTTCTTTCACTGAGATATCACGATGAGCAATTGTAACGGACGGGCAGAAGAAACACAGTATATCGGTTACATGAGTCGGAAGGAAAAATTCAGCGCTGGACATCGACTAATAAGGTAAGTCCCACTTCTAATACAAGTGTTTAATATGGATGTACCTATTGTGTTACCCAGTGGTGAGACACTTAGTTTTATGATCTTTTTAAAAAAAATAATGGATTTGTTTTTTTGTTTATTGTCAAAAGGGAATCAAAAACAGATTTCATGCCAAAAATGACTACGATTGCTGTTTCTCAGTTTTTTGATGCACCAAAAGATAGTATTTGCAATATTTGTAGTGGAGGTTTACATCTAATACGAGCTTTGGTCTTTACCAGGCGTCTTATCATATGTGATGTTTTTCACTGTTTACTGTATATGGTGAATAAATAAAATGAACTGGAACTATAAAATCGGCTTAATAAAACATCAGTGTATGGGCTTGGTTATGCTAAAAAGCGCGGCCCACTACTTCACAATACGTAAGGGAATTACATGAAAACAAAGACATTGTTATAAAACACCTAAACACCTCTGCTTCTATTATCTGATTTAACACCATTGGAGAAGAGAGTAGTAGTGTACATCATACTGAAGTCTTAAATATGAAATTGCAAAATAAGTAATTCTTACTTAGATAATATTAAAGACGGGGCTTTCCAATAGTGTTTGTTTTATCTTATTTGCTTTTATCAATTCAGAGATAAAAATCAATTTAGTGCAATACACCAAAATTGCTTTGTGCCACTTTTATGCATGGGCCAGAGTTGTTTAGCGCAGTTATGCCATGTTCTCTTGAAGCTCACAAAAGATTACAACTTAAAGCAATAATATCACATTTTTTGGAAGAGCGCCCCCAATTTTTCAAAGATGTTGAGATTTTTACCCGGTTGCATTGGTAACTGGCTAGTAAACTATACCTGTGAATGGTTAAGCTCGAAAATGTCTATGTGTCGCAAACGATGGAATTTTGTAATAATAATTCAACGGCTGCTGGAAACGGCCTTCCAATATGAAATAGCCGCGAAATATCGCCATTAACGTATCTACGCTCATGCATTAGTTGGTTTATTGGTTCGGGCAATTGAAGTTAGAGGTCATTTTCTTGAAGTGGCATTATTTCATCATGGACGGACATAAACTTAGCATTTCCAGCTCTGCCGTTAAGTACAATCTGGGATCCCAATTCTTATTACAAAAATCTCTTATTTTATGATAAATACGCATTGTTTAGCATTCTCGTTCGCAGGTGTAGTTTCCTAGACATTTACAAACATAACTGTGCAAAAATATCATATTTTTAAAATTGTGGGCGCTCTTCAATAAATGTGCTATTATTGCTTTAATAGTTGCAGCTTTAATAGTCAACATAAGCAGTTCAATGATAAATATTTTCTTTTTATAAATAATAAACAAATACAAATATTTATTGCATTTCAATGAATTGGAGCTTGGAATTTATTTCAAAATTGGTATCTGTTAAAATCATGCCAGAATGAATTGCAACCAAAATAAACACTCCAAATTCAAAAAATGGTATAAAAATAATCCACTATCTTTGTGCATTAACTAATTCATTAAGTCAATAAAAATTTGAATTTGAAAGCAAAGTTTCAAGGTGTCGGTAGGATTTTGCATTCCATGATACTCCAAGACCATAAAAACCCCTCTCCTATCCTCCAGGTTGCTGTACAGCCACGATTCTCTTCTTACAAACACCGATGTGCTGAATGTTATACACTTTATCTTAAAGCAAGAACTTACTGAAGATAATTTCCACCATTAACGTAACTATTTCGCATCTTTTAAAGTTTCTTTATGAAGTTAATTCCTTTTTGAAGAATTTCAAATCTGTTCAAATGTGAATAACTTATGCTTATCTAATTCCTTCATCGATTTCACTCAACCAGAAAGTGGCACAAACTCGATTTTTGTGTCCCGCAGTAAACTGGAGTTCACTCTAGATTGAAACAAACAAATGAGATGAAACAAACATTATTGGAAAGCTTGGTCTTTTTTCTTTAATGTGATGCACAAAACGACTTACGTTGAGAAATAATATTTTAAAAAATCGTTTTCAATTGTACCATTTTTGACCCCCCCCCCCACACACACACACATAAATTTATTTGTATTATTTTGCAATCTTTCAGCAAGCACCTAGCAGATAGGAGAACAAGAGATTATTTGGCAAATGCTACATCCAAATGGTCACGGCCACACTACACAGGTAATGCAGCCTACAACTTGTATAGTCTTATTTTTATTTACCGGGGGGGGGGGGCACTGACATTGAAAGAAGGTACGGTATGTGCGGCCCTTAAGACCCCCGTTTCGCGTCTCTCCACCGTGCCCAAGACCCCCAGTGAAGCATAATTCAGTTCTTAAGGTCCGCTTTTTTTGTTTTCAGAAAGTTGGCCTCAGGAGCCAATCTGGCCAATTTTCCGCTCCCAAGCCTGCCAATCCGCAAAATTTCAAGTTACCAAGGCCCTACTTTCGGAGACAAAATCCGTTCCCAAGCCCCCCAGTTTGGAAATCGGGGCCGCACAGTCCCACCTGAAAAAAAGTTGATTGCCCGCCCCGGGGATTTTATATTTGGTACTTCATGCATATTGTCCAGGATATGGTTTTCATTGTGAGGGGATGTGCAGGTGCCGTAATAAAATAAAAAGCCATAAGATATTGGAGTAGATACATAAATTTTAGGCTGCAATGTTCTGTTTATTGTCGGATAAGCTTCATAACTAGAAGAATAAATTTAAAATAAATTTAAATATCATGATCCCCTTTTAATTCGTAATTAACATTTAATGATCAACATTTTTATCCTGACGATGTGCTGAAGGTGCAAGAGTTTTGCCTGGTGACAATATTTTTGGTGCTTTTGTCACAAATTGGTATATTTAATCTTAACCGACTCACTGCGTTTTAAGAGGCTGGGACAATCAATAAGGCTTAAGGCTTATATCACAGTGAATATTTTGGGCCAAGTTAACAAATGCCCATTTTTCCATAAAAATTTAGAACCTTTTTTTAGCACATTGGAAAATTTTGACTTCAGATGGAAGAAATTGACCTACTTTTCCAACAAATTTTTAGAATTTGAAAAGGCCACCCACTGTATACCATAAATTCATGAAAAAAAATGGGTCATTCAAATACCAGAACTGAAAGAGACCCATATTTTGCGGCACGTCCTATGTTGTTTATTTGTAAACCCAAGGGTCATTGGATCTCCGCGTTTAATTCAAATTTCAAATAGACAACAATTTTAAGGGTTTGCAATATTTTAATCCTATTTGGTATCCAACTGTACAAAGAACTGGCATTGGCTCTTTGTACATCATCTCTGTGCCTTCTTTCAAACACTCCCTAAATGAGAGCTAGTCCGGACAGCAGTAGAATCTACTCTGAGTCACAACGGTGTTGGTTAATGTCTGGAGCATTCATATCTGGAAAGTAATCATTAGTTTTTCCTTTTTCACAATATGCTGTCCTGTGACTATAAGAGGGAAGGTGAGTTGTATGTTTTTCATATTTTTAAAAATCTATCTCCATACATTGTAAATACGTCTGTTCACAAGTCATTCCGTATTTGTCAATTCTTACTGTCCTGAAACCTTTCGTGTATAAGTGAGCTTTACTGAAATAGGCAAACCGAATAGATTCGACATTTTATCTTTACTATCTTTTTGAAGCTCATAATGAAATAAAACTTCAATAAAAAAATTAACGATTGTGTTTGTGTAATTTATGTGTGTCATATTATCTATATCGATATAGTTTATGTGTGTGTATAAAATCACCAAAGTATAATGTTTCGATTCCTTTTCACTGAAAATATGACGCTGACAATATCAAGTCTAATACTATAATTCCTTCAATTTAGTTATTTTTGGTTTTAATCTATGGAATAAAGCCACAACCCCCTCAGGCGTAGGAAAAAATGGTCTGTCTTTTCTTGGTCTTTCCTTGAACTCTTTTTCTAATACCATTAGTCCTATCTGTCCTTCTCGCCTTTTTGACAGGGTTTATCCCTTATACGTCTGGCCCTATTTCTTTCATCATTATCTAACCACAACCCCTGATATTTTGGCTGATTGTTTGTATCGAATTGACATTATGTGTGTATACAAGCCCGCCAAACTGAAATATTCCGGTCAATATTCAAAATGTCAAAGCCCAGCACGGACGACTGTTTTTGAATGCGTTTCACCCCCTTGGGGCAAAACATGCGAACCAAAGAGGTTCTATATAGAATAGAGAGGCAAAACGTACGTAATCTTTAGAAATTTCACAGTCTCGCATGTTTTGCCGACCACAAAGAAAACCTAGAACCAACAATATAATCAATGGCTGCCTCCGCTCCTCCACATACTGTGGGTCCCGCTTTGATAACAAAAGGTAGTGATACAAATTAATGTTGTGTTAGAGGTGGCCAGTGTAATAATAGTGTACCTGGATGATGTGCTCAGATACTCTCTTTTTTCTCATAATGCAATGCGCTCTTAGGTGAGAAGATGTATTCATTGAGGCGGGTTTATTTTAAATCAAAGAACAGATGATTGTCATTTCCTTCGTTGGGGGCCATGGTAAGAGAAAAATTTAACCACCCAATAGGACACCCAACATCCAACACTGATATTTTGGCTGATTGTTTGTATCCGAATTGAACTTATGTGTGTATACAAGCACCCAAACTGATAATTATTCAGTGCAACTTATTCAAAATGTCAGCGCCCAGCACGGACGACTGGTTTTTGAATGCGTTTCTCACATCACCCACTTGTGGCGAGACGGTGAATTCTAAAGATACGTAACGTTTTTTGGCCCTCTCTATCTTGATAGAACCTCTTTTGTATGAAGCACGCGGTCCGATAAGTACTATCCTATTTCTAAAATTGAAAACAACAAAGTTTGGCGGAATTGAAACCATTGTTTGAAAAATCCTCAAGACTGGCAAAATATGCGATAGGCATTGTGGGAAAATGGATTCGACCGTAGCGATTGCGTGCTCACTTTTTCCGTGTCTGCGAGCACCGAAGTACCCGCAAAAACGTTCAATTTTTCTTGCTAGGTTCCATAGGTTCAGACCCAATTACGATACAGATGCACATCCCCTCCAATGAATTCGTACCATTGACAATATGCGTTTACAGTTTCAATCAGGAGGTCCACCACCAACATTACATACCGCTATTTCCTGTAACACGAGGAGAAGACAATAAAAAATCGCTATTGGACTCAATAGATGGTCGGGAAAACACCTTGGGAAAAAATGTTCTGATTGGAGGTCCAAAATACCTGAATTCATTATAAAACATGTATTTATTGTTGCGAATGTCAACTACATATCTTAAGTTGGTCTAAAATGATGTGAAAGGGTGTTTGAGGGTTAAAACAACGAATTAAAAGCGGAATTTAAGTTTTGAAAAAGCGTGTTCTCTGAAGTTACAGAAAGAACAAATCCACCAATTTTAAAGCATCCCCAAATCATTAATTGAATGGTGTGCTACAAAGTCTTGTGTACGTGTTACTCTCTATCTGTTTTTAGAAAGCGAAGACCCCCGGAACATACATAACCTTACATTGACTGGCACAGGAATGAATTATCATATGCTATACATATGGGATTGATTTTCATCGATTGGACCTGCAGACGGTACAGGGATGGGACAATGGCAAGGTCGTTTGCCTAATTGTGAAAGCCCATGTAAAAGACTGTCAACAATTTTTAGTGTGGACAAAACATAGTTCAGTAATTTTATGATTTGACCCCAAAACAAATTGCAAAACAGAAACAATTGTGGTGTTTTACTGTGAAATAGTCCAAAAATATAGAAAGTCTACCAAAAATCATACATTTCTACAGTCCTAGTGGAACATGTAGAAATAGGGGGCAACGTTTGTAAGGTGTTACAAAATTAGAATTGTTCGAATGATTAAATAATGTACCAATTTATGGGCTACTCCTAAGATTTAAAAAAAAGTATAGTTTTCCATATATCTACGCGTTTGAGTTTAGTACAATAGGCACATAACTTGTTCAAGGTCAGCCTGGGGTAAAAATTCATATCATAGAATGGTTCGATTTTGATCGGACTGGTTGTTATTGTTAAAAACTGTTAAAATCCCTATCAGTGATTTGAAAAATATTGAAATTTGCAGGAATAGCTCAAAATGAAGGGATAAGTCTGTAGAATCATCATAATTACCTTTTTCCAACTGAAGAATTGACAGAAAAGGGAAGAAACGGCCCCCACAAGGTTCCAAGATACGAGTCCCCATTCAATAGTGTTGTTAGTAAGTGTCCGGAACGGACAGTCATGACGGAAAATTTCCGATTCTGTCCTTCATTAGGTTGCTTTGGTTATATCTTGTAGGATATGTTAGATACCTGTACTTGTTACTACATGCAAAAAATCTGATTTTTTGATGATTTTTTCGATATTTTCTGATTTTTAGCAAAATCACTGGATAGTGTCTTTAAATTTGTCCACTAAAAGGAAATGTAAAATGAGATTTCTTTGTTTGAACTTTCTATATAAGAATAAAGAGTATGACTGGTGACCTCCATAGACCGTGTAGTCCCCAGTCACATTTGCGTTCCAATTTTAGAACGAATATGTTATAGATGGTGCATCCAGTAGATATTTCGGGTTCTGTACCATTAGACGAACAATTTGACACCATTTTTTTTATAACGAAGGATAACTCTGAAAAATACCCCCATTGTGACCTTAAACCTATTTTGACTCATAAACTATTGAACTACAACCTGCAGATAGGGCAAACTATACCCTTTTTTAATTCCTGGAATGTAACGGCCACATTGGCATACTTTTTGACGCGTTTTGATACTTTTCATATTTTGACCCCTGTACTAAACCTTACCCCCTTAAAAAATTATATGTTCACTCCTTTGTTTTAGAGTAGACTTTTGATTGTTGTTTTTAAAGGTATTCTCAATACAATTCTGTTGGAATTGATTCTGTTGCAATTAGTTTTGGGTTAAGGCAGCATTCATTCTATTTTGACTAGCCTAATAGTACTTGAGTGACCTGCCGACTAACTGTTTAATGACAGGAATAAAAATCCGACTATGGTAGGTATACCAACAATGAGCGTGGATTTTGAATATGCTAATATACAAAAGAGATGTTTTATACTAAACAAACACGTGCAAGCTTTGCGACCAATTACTTAGCCTGTAGCTGCCACTGCATTTTAAAGAATACCCTTTCTTTTGCTTTTCACATCTGTACTCATTCATTGATTTGAATTTTAAAGCAAGGGAATATGGGGGGGGGGTTATTTAAAGAAAAATAATTAGACATATATGTTTTCTTTTAACGTTAACATTATAAACGATATGCATCTAGACTTGGCCATTGATACAACAATAATACTATTTCAATTAAAAAGAGTTCCGGCCATGAATAAGTCTGTTTTCGATAACTCGCAGTATATAACTCTTCCTTTCGACCCTGTTTTTCAAATTCTGGAGCCGCCACTGATCCAAAATGTTATTGAATGATTATAATAAATGGCATTTAATTCTCGGCATGACGTATATGAAAGATAAACGGCTCAAAAGGCAGATCATTCGCTGAACGATAATAGTTGTCTGGAGGTGTGTTTCGCTGGTATTGTTCTGACAGTGGCTAAGATGCCCCCAGCTAGGTTCCGTTCTACCCGTGTTATTACTTCAATGACTTGCAAAAGATCGCCACCAGCCACTGGCTAATTCGTTCGTTCGAACATATCAATTATGAACTCTGTATACAAAACAGTGAACTCACGAAACCATCTCGCGCGTACGCGTACGTAATTACTTTGATTTAGAAAACACGAAAATAGTGGTGTCGCATGTCAGTGGTACGTTCTAAATTTTGACCTTTCCTGATTACGTGACCTGCTTCCTTTACGAAAGATTTTTGCAAAAGGGATTCAACTATTCACTAGCATAAGTAACTCTTCAGAAAAGTGAAAGATCGCTAAATTAACGGAATTTTCTGTCTTCAAATCCAAAAGAATTCATGGGAAAATCACAAGTAAAATGATCATGCTGAACAATTAAGGAGTTCACCATTTTAGGGATCGTCTCAAAAGTTACAAAATAATATTAAATCACAAAACCGGTGTGAAAGCAGCTATAGTCCGGCGGGAGCCATAGTCCGGGCCAGTGGCGTAACCAGACCTTTGCAAATGGGGGGGGGGGGCTGAAGAAAAAAAAAAAAAAAAAAAAAAAAAAAAAAAAAAAAAAAAAAAAAAAAAAAAAAAAAAAAAAAAAAAAAAAAAAAAAAAAAAAAAAAAAAAAAGGGTTTTGTTTGGGGGGCTCTCGCCCCCCCTGCCCCCCCGCTGGTTACGCCACTGGTCCGGGCTCCCATAGACAATAACGGAATAAAGCGTGAAACTAATGTTGCGTGAGAGTTTTAACTGAATTGAGTGCCCTATTCCTTACCGTTGTAGCCGGACTATGAGTTCGCCGGACTATAATTACTTCTACACCGGGATGACAAGACAAGACAGTCTGATTATAATTTGAAGTGTCAAAGTTAAAGGTCATCAAGGTTGAAATGAGGTCATCATCCCAAGTTTTGGTTAGGTTTATGTCAAAGCCTCTGATTTAGCCTGAGTTAATTACAGCATCCAGGTCAAAGGTCATTTTGGGGTCGAATGAGGTGATTGTTGATTTTGGTTATTCCATTCCAGTGAAATGCTCTAGGCTCAATAGCAATATTTATATATTTTAAACATGCACTCACATACAAAAATCAAAATTCCTCTTTATTACGGATTGTTAACAGTACACATAATTTACTCATTTTGCACCGTATGTAATTTTGCATTAATTTTAGCGATTTTCGGTTACAATGCCACTCCAGGCAACCACCTAATTCGCATAGTAGGTTGCTTCCGACACCGAAAAAAGCATAAATGTGAGTTTTTTCGTGATTTAATTGAGAAAAAATAAATTCGTTCTTCATCTTGGTGAAAGGTTAAATAAATGTGAAATGAAAATTTTTTATTTTGTTTTCAGGTGGATCCAGTGACAGGAATGATAGTCAAATTTGTCAACTATCTAATGGATGAAGGTATGTGAAAATGCGTGTTTTTATACAACCTATTTTCATTGCTGATATTATATTATAAAACACTTTGTATTTTCTTTGAAGTATAGTGGTTGAGTCCAGGCAATCTTGGTCGGTATTCACCGGGAGGGGGGGGGGGGGCAAAGAGGTTATACCAGGGCTACCTCCATTATGACATGAACGAAAATGTATGATGGACATTCTGAAGGGGGTAGCGTAAGACACGATCAGTGATTTGCCTAAGGCAGAAAAACGACAAAATCATCAAAATCAGATGTTTACATGTACTTGTAACAAGACGGGGTATCCCTAACATACCCTGCAAATGATTAAGACCAGAGCAACCTAATAAGGACAGAATCGGAGATTTTAGTTATTACTGTCGTGGACACTACTACAACACGGAATTGAATGGAGATCGATCTTGGACACTGCCGTTTTCTTCCTTTTCTGTCAATTCTCCAGCTGTAAAAGGTAACTTCTGAGAATTTTACGATTACTTCACTTTGAAGCTATTCTTGCACATTTCAAATATTTTTCAATCACTGATAGGTCTTTAAGCGAGATAGGGTTCACAAAAGATTATACGGGGTCAAAATTACCTTTTTTCAACACGGTTGCGCTGGAGATATCAGGGAAAGTTTAATAATTATCACTTTTTTGTTAGAGATTCTGAATCGGAAGAACTCAGTTGAATAACAGGTCAGGCATGAGCCAAAAATAAATTAATTAAAAGTCGGTGTTTTAGAATTTACAACATCGGTCTCGGCGTATTAATTCCAGGTGTGGGATAGTTCACAGCTTAGGCAGCCTATTACACTGGCCCACAAAAAGGATCTCGGCATGTTTTTCGATCAGTATTGTGTCAAAGTCCTACCAATTTGAAAGTTTTCGAAATATACATTTTGTCTAGGTCTTGCTCTTTCATTTAAAACCTCGCTTGTAAAAAAGCATGCAGAAATTGCTAATAACACCCGAAAGACCATACCCCCATCACCCAAAAGTTGCTTTTTGCTGTTTTTGGATTTTTCAATGGCATTGCAGTGTACTGGGACACGAACACGTGTACCACACAATCATATTGGCAATAGCTTTCCCCCTCTCTCATTCAGTCAGATCCTCTTTGTGTAAAACCAATACACACGTATTATTGCGTTGTACCACAGACTGACCATTGAAAAAATCCAAAAACTGCAACTTTGGCAGCAGGCTCGTACATATAGTTTGGCCACCCACACGCTATTAACATATAGTGTGGTCTGATATATGCCTGATTCCAAGACATATGGTTAGAGATTACCATTTTTTCTAGCACCATAACATAAACATAATAAAGGAGAAACCTTAAAAATATTATTACCAGTAAAAGCTCTCTTGTTTTATCACAACGGAAAGTAACCTTTTCAACCCCAGTACAGTCTATAGGTTATAAGGGTTAGCTTCAAAACTCGCACGCCGGTTGGCTGACGGTTCTCTGCGCTTTAACCGTATTTGTTTAGAATAATAAAAAACACCGGGGTACAAATTGACCAGACAGAACCAGCTGGAACTGGCTAGCAACCGCTGGTTATTTTCTGAAACTGCCCCTAACACACAATACAGCAGTTTCCCAGATGATCTGCGGCCTGATTCCAAATATGGTCATGAAACTGAAAATATTGAAAAATATTAATCTTAGTGACTAGTCACCTGTAGAGCCCAAAGAGTTAAACATAAACCAGCAAAAGGTTGTCAAAAGGTAGGTATTTAAAAAAAAATCATGGCAGTTTACAACCACATGTACAGTAACGGTCTTTGGCTGGTATTTGAAAATGGAGTCTAACTTTAGTCCTGGGTTTAAACCAGGGTTAGTCCTACATGAGTGGACCTTTTTTCTTTCAAATGCGGCCCATCCATGATGAATTTTCTCACCCGTTACAGCATTTTAGAGTATGTTGGAAAGAAAAAAGGTCCACTCATGTAGGACTAACCCTGGTTTAAACCCAGGACTAAAGTTAGACTCTCTTTCAGAATACCAGCCTTTTTTTTTAATATTAAATCCATTACTTAGTTCATTTGCATGGGCAAAGGGAACTCATTAATTGCACCCCAAATCGCATCCATTCAATAATAATCATGCATTGCACATTATGCAATTATGTAGTGGTCGATTCTAATGTGCATGCTGAACGTTTTCTAATCTGTCTTAGTGGTATTCATCGTACTTTATTCGTGATTTTACAGGAAGCCATTGTGGAACCTTTAGATCACAGGAATCTTAACACGGATATTGCATTCTTCAAGGATAGAACCACCACAACAGAGAATATAGCTATATATGTGTGGCAACAAATGAAGGCGATTATGTCGGACCCCACTATGCTACACGAAGTCAGAGTAAAAAGCACAGATAAGAATACAGCTATTTATCGTGGAGAGCGAGAATAGCAATTGGATGAAGAATGCTTCAGAAAAGTGTCGCCATGATTATTTCTCATGTCAGCCTGGACATTTTTGTGGGCCGACGGTGTAGCCGTGAGTGTTATAAAAAACTGTGCATGAAGATAGACAAAATTCTTCTTCTTACCTGTTTATTCAACTGCGACATAGTTGATGTTTTCATAATCTGCATGTTTCCTTCTTTCTATGCTGAAAAAATGAAGGGATTTGGTGAAGAAATGAGGTAGATATGAAAGATTTTCAAGGCTGATCCATTTTACCCCATTCCAATGGGATTTACACAGGTAAGCTAGGTTTTCAGTAACATTATTTTGTCTGAATATGGTGACAAATCTTTCTGACCTTGCGTCACAAGAGTAAATTGCAGATACTCAGATTCAATGAATTCAATGATAATCAGTGCACGAAGTCTATTAATTCAGATTAATAATTTTTAACATTGTAAACATTCAAAAAGTCAATTACCACCTGGTGCAGATAGTGAAAACAGTATCTCTTTTAAATAACTTTATTCCATCTATTTTAGCTTTAAGTAGCTCATGCCCATTGTCATAAGCTGAAATAACTTTGAAGACAATTCAAATTTAAATGTATAAATCGATGTTGAAGACTTCACTGAAGAACCGAGACAACAGACATTATAATAGTTTCTTTGCCAAGCTCAAGAAGCCCCTTTACAGTACATAACGTTTATAAAGTTTTGAAACTAAGAACAATATTAAAGTGTCTTTATAACAGTGTTATTTTGTGCAATATTGTTATGCAAAAAACTCTTATCCAAAGTACTTATGTTTCAAATTTGTTTTAAAACATCATTGATCAATGAAAGTTTCATCTGATCAAGTTGATTTTGTGCAATATATTTATGAAAAGAATGCATCTTAAATTGTTTCAAACTGAACTATAAACATGCTGTTGATCCATGAAGTTTTTTCTAATCCATTTTGTGCAATATTTTATGCAAACAACAGGCTTTATATTATTGTTTGGAAAATAAAGACTTTTGTTATTACTTTTAACATGTCAGTGCCACAACAGATCACTTTTAGGAAGAATATCATTGACAATATGAGTCGGGTATCTATTCATTTACACAAAATGGGTAAAAAAAACGAGAGGGTGTACAAAACCTTTAATATCTGCTTCATTTTTCAAGCAATTTAATTTTTTCGAAGTGTGTAAAGAATGAGTATTACGATTCTGTCAGAAAAGTTACAGTTGAATGAGCATATCGAGGTCGGAGTCGGCAGTATTCCATGCACATTTTTTTGATACACCCTGTAGTAGACTTTCTATCAAGATTTACACCTTTAGACTCTCTTGTTTAGTGACAATGCTGTGCCTTTAGTTAACAAAATAACCTTGTTGAGGGATTTTCCAGAGGGGCTCTGTCTTGCAGCTCTAGTGTGGTACTCATTTTGCACTTACGGAAATTTCTTAAATGTATCTATTTTTTTTAAAAAGATAGCTACTATCATGTGATAGAAGTTGTGTGTGTGTATACCTGTTTATTTTGTAAAGTCTAAATGTCCAAGCAAGGGATAGATTTTGATTGATCGTTTTATGTAAATATTGATGCACTGACGATTGTTTTCATATTTTGGTTACAAGCCACATCACCAAAAATAATGGTCAGTGCTTCAAACTTTACACAAAAGAAATGCAACAGAAGAAACAAAGGAAAAAGGGCCTGATGTGTATAATAAGATGCCAATTAGACTTTAGAAGTTGTGCCACAAAAACATTTCTAACATAGGCGTAAATCCCGGGGGATGGGGGATATATCCCCCCTAATATTTTGATGAGGGGGATGGTCAATACGATCACCCCCCCCCCCCCAATGTTGATGCCCGTTCACATGGTTTTGACCAAAAATAACCTCAAATAGTTTTAAAAATGTTAAATTTCCGCGCGCTTTGCGCGCATTTTGTTCTAATTACATTTACATTTAATGATTTTAGCTTCTAAATGCCAACATTTTTTGCGCGCATCGCGCGCCCAGGTGCAGGTAATTGATCTTTTCAGCAAACCCTGTTTCATTCATACATTTTCATCAACCCCATCCCCCCAATGTCAAAAAGAAATTTACACCACTGATTTCTAAAATGTTGATGTAGGAAAGAAATGTCTGCCCATGCAAGGAGAGGTTGTACCATTGGGTACAAATAAATGATTACCAAGTGTACTCCTTTGTTACCTAAATGGTCGGGTCCAATGACCTTTATTGGTTCTTGCCCCCAAAGCCCAAACAGTGATGTAATCTAGTGTGATAGTTTGGGTTTTGTTGACTTTGTCCTGTATAATATCTTGATATGGTTGGCCTTTGACCTACATCCATCTATGTATCAGATATAGCAAATTGTACCTTTTTGAATCCTGAGATCAAATGAATAACTTCAGACCATCATGACCTGAATAGTGCCTACTAGAAAATTCGGCCCAAGTAGAAAAATGCATGGAAGGAATATACCATGCCTTCAAAATGTTGCAAGCACTTTTTTCGTGATCCACAACCTCGTCCCCCCGACTTACCTAAAAAAGTTGCGATTTTTATATCATCCGAACCGTTAGCCTTAGTAATCCATGTGTACAAAATCTTACTTGCAAATTCGGTCGCATCTGTAAGAAATTCACAATTTTGTATTTTCTGTCCGTAAACGGACAGAAATTACAGTACAGTGGCCTATGGGACCGTGGGAAACAAGTATTTGCTCATAACACAAAACCGCAAAACTAAAATTTTGTGAATAAGGTTTTCTCAAGGATATCTAGTGAACCATGAATAAAACAGAAGGTGCTGGAATCACAAAATGCACCTTTAACTTTGCAATTTGTGAGTTTCATTTTGCGAATGGAACCATTTCCTGACTACCCTCGCCAAACGGGTCAGTTTGAGAAATACATTCATAAATCTATGTGCACACTATGTTGTGACTGAGTGGAACAATTTATGCACATCACTGTGCAACTAATATAAAGATGTCTATTTTTAAGAACATACACATGAGTCAGACTTGCATTATGCATCATACACTTTTGTCACTTATTTGCTATTGTTTTAATTATTTTTGAATAAGGTATATTATAAAAAATGTAATCCTTTATAAGGTGTACATTTCTATTTATTTTCCTTGATGATGTCTTACATCAAATGTAAAATTTTTGTAAATAAGCTTTCATTTATAAGGTTCCCCATACTTAAAGGTGCGACAAGAGATTTCAGATAACAGGTGTCCCTAAAAAAATTAAAGTTCTCATTTTTGCACCAATGTAAAGCTTTCTATCAAAATACCCCACGGGTCATTCCATGCCAAAACACCAAGGTGTGGAACCCACCCTCTCAGATTTTGTTGAAATTGCAGTCAAAGGTCCATTTTATGGGGCTACAGAGGAGGTCAAAAGGAAAAATTCAAATTCCATTCTGTTTTGAAGTTATGGGCTCTCAAAGTTTTACGACTCGGACTATAAAATTGTGATTCAGTTTCAAAAAAACTTTATTAATGCTATTTATATAATCATTAGTTGCTTTGTTATTGATGCAACAAGTGGCAAGTATAATTTCTTTGCATCCCCCTAATAAAAATAGGCCCTCAAATAGTGCCATGGTGCAAAATGGACTAAAATGGGACCACACATAGAGGGCGCTTATTTTGACGCGTACACCTGATATGAAGTTTTAGCATACACTATAACAATCACTGTGATAGAAGTTTTGTTTTGTTTTATTTCAAAATATACATTTGTTTAAAGGTCCCACTTCCGGTAAAATGTTTTTTGTGAACTTAAAATGAACAAAATGACAAAACCTTGAAATTTGCAGCTCGTGAATACATATACACAAGTTCAATGGATTGTGTCATGTAAGGCTCATTCGTACCATTTTTAAATGCAAAAAAAAAAAAAACACACAAATTTTGAGGGTTAGCACTTTATTGATCCTTGGATTAAACACTAAAATTGTTAGTTTCTAGAAGCATTGCATATTTCTTTGGAGAAAAAAAATGCTAAATCTAGGAATGTTGGATGTGAAGAACATATATTGAGCAATTCCAGATTGAAATTTTGTGTTTCTAGGTGATCTGTGATACAGGGTGTAATTTCAGAAGCAATATAACTATCTTGTTTGAAGCAGGACCATAGTAATTAATGTTTCTGGTGATGTTGACATTATTTTTATAAGTAAAATGAACTATCAGTCAGTATTTGTTTTGTGTAGCACTGGACTATCTCAAACTGTCTGTGTGGGGACACCCCATGTAGAGAAGTTAACTGACTGTTGGGTATACATCTTGAGGGTCAGTTCTCTAACCTGTAATTTAAACATTATTTATTGGTTTTCTGAAGTACAATGTAAGAAACATACTTTAACAATTAAGAATTAAATTTTTCTGCAAGAGACATTTATTTCCGAATAATCTATATTGGCAACATATAAGGCTGTATTGTATTACACTGCAACAAATACAATAGACAAATTCTGAATGTAAGGCAATTATGATATCACTGTATAAATACCATCTGCCTTTAATAGTAAATGTGATGCATACTGAACCTTTGAAAAGGTTGACTTTTTTGAATGAGTTAATTCAAACGTATCGCATTTCACATAAATTATTAACCGTTGCCAGCAAGCTGGCATGCATTGATACCAACACACATTGAAATTTGAAATCAGATTTTACCATTAAGGTCTTACATATGTTTGTGAAATGAACGAAACCGATTCTTAAGGTGGTTCTGTATCCTAAAATAAAAACTTCTAAATGTACGGCCAACTATTAAACTTATTTTACTTCAAAAATACACTGAAAAGAGAGCCCAATATCCATCTCACATTTTATAAAATAAGCCACCACCATAAGTTCTAATTTGCAAATCTAAATGAAAGGGTTCACTGCACACATTATATGAAAGTGGGATAAATTGCAACAAGACCACTTTAATCACACAAAATGTATCGCAGAATACTTGTGGGAGGTGGTTAGTAGACATATGGACATGAATCTGTGTAAGGATTTTCAAATGCATAGGTTTAATTATTATAGGTATTAACCCAGGAGCTAGCACCACATTTGTAACACATCTCAAGTACAAAAGGTTTGAGTGATTAAAAATGCTGACCAGATGACAGGAACCCATACTAAAACGGATTCTTAAGTGCCGCAGTGGTGCCTTAAGGAGAGGGGGGGCCCAAAACAAGTTTGTTTCAGGGTCAAATTTTTAAATTGACCCCATCATGTTGAAAAGACACCATGTTATGTGTATAACCATAAGGATTCAGAAAAGGTATAGTTTGTAAATATTTACAGCCTAAACGTTTCAGAGTTATAGGCTAAAAACAGCAACAAATCTAATAAAATGGGTATTCAGTTGTCAGGGGTCAACTTTTAAAATTGCGCAGATTTGGATAAAAAATGGTGCCAATTTATTGGTGGGGCTCATAGGATAAAATTAAGGAATAGTTTTGAGTTTTGGTTTTTTTTTTCCTTTCCCCCAAAATTCTTTAAAAAAGTAGGGGGTAACAAGGTCAAGCCCAATGAATGCAATGGACGTGACCGTCTGTGCCCCTACATCCGGAAAACAAATAAGCATTTAAGGACAGCAAAAATATCCTTATTTTAATCCTATGAACTCCACCAATAATTTGCACCATTTTTTATCCAAATCGGAGCAACTTTAAAATTTGACCCTGTACAACTGAAATTGGACCCTTATTATTGATTTTGCTGTTTTTTAGCCGATAACTCTGAAACTTTAGGTGTACCTATTACAAAAACTATACCTTTATGAATCCTTAAGGTTAGACACATAAAATGGTGTGCTTTCAAGACATAATTTGATCAATTTACAAATTTGACCCCTTCCTTAAGGCACAACACTTGCGGCATGTTCGTAGACTCAAGTTTCAAGGGGTTCGCGTCAGTCCTGTCAACAATTTAATACTACAAACCTTTTGTACTTTGATGTGTTACAAATGTGTGCTTAGCTACAGGGCTATATAGGTAAATTTAGCTATTTCATTTTGTTTCACAAAATGTACCTTTTACTTGGCCCGGTCTTTTTTAGTGATTTTAGGAGGTGAAAAAATAGGTTAATAGTATGCATCGCCACCATAAGTATTAAAACCTATTACACTTTGTAAAAACCCGAGCAAGCCAACAAAGTAACTTAGGAGGTGCATTTTGTGATTCCAACCTTCCGTTTCGTTAATGTTTTTCGCTAGATTATCCTGAGGCAAGCCTTTCCCAAAATTTCAGTTGCTTTTTATCTTGCGTTTTGGTTTATGAGCAAATGTTCGTATCACAATCTTCTCCCAAAGACCACTGTACAGTAATTTGTCCGGGTTGACGGACAGAAAATACAACAATTGCTAATTTCTTGCAGAGACGATCAAATTTGCATGGTCATATTGGGCCCCACAGACTATACTTAGCCCGGCGGTTCAGATTATATAAAAAATCTCAACTTTTTTTCGGGTAAGTCGGGGAGACGAGGCTGTGGATCACGAATGCCCCTTTAAGGTCGTCCGCTATATACCATAAATGAGTTTGAATAAAAAAAATCCTGGTATACATTTTTTTTAATGTTGCTGATCTGGGATGATTGCTGGAATGATTACGGTGAGTTTATGAACTACTGCATTGCAGTGTGTTACTTTAGAGGTTACTGCAGCATTTACACTGTGCGGCCTCTTACAGTGTGTTAAGATGCGTGCAACGATGTAGATTTCAAATATCAGGGTCCCTAAAAAAATCAAAAGTACCTGATTTTGCCTTGATGTAAAGCTTTCCATCAAAAATATCCCCATCTGGAAAGATTAAGCTGAGGAAATGTTCCTTGGTACAAAAATTGTGAAATTCT